>CAJDSM010019649.1:2735-20508 GCA_903981925.1 Ostrea lurida
AAAAAAGAGAGGAGATTAGAAAAACTAATAGATACAAGTCTGACTGGTAGCCCACGGGAAAAGATCTTTTACGCAGATAACACACATTTCCGGTTTATGTGTTCTCGCCTTTCGTTTATATAATCTAGCAATAAAAAAACAATTTTGATAAGCAATTCTACACCATTGTTGTTTGTTCAGTAAATTTTTCTGAATCTTAGAATGTAAGTGTGTAGTAGATTTGTCATCATCACATTGCAAAGAAAAAGGAGTGTCGATGTCAATTTTCCGAGCCATTATGAGGAATTTTAAGTTCTCCCCTTAGCTACCGTGTAAATATAAACAACGATGAACAATGTTTATGAAATTGAATGCCATGAAAATTTCTATAAGTATGGAGACACTGTTACATTACAATGATAGCCTGTAGAACTCTGAGGACATGTATCGACCAGTAAACCGCATATGTATTGTAAGAAACCAAGATATGGAGCTGTAGATTCTCACTCACGTTCTGCCCGTTAAATTCATATCCATGAAAAAAACGACCCGAGACACGCATAACGAGTAAAATCATTTTTGGTTGGGGAACTATCATATCGAGATTACCCGATGCGGCGGGAAATTACAGGAACATTGCCGGGGGCTGAGAGTAACTATGACAATTTGATTTTCCGGAAGGGGCTTTACAATCATTCTTGATAGTTGTCTGACATGGGTCACCTTGATTTAAACCCTCAATCCTACATGCTATAATGCACTTCATTTTGGTTATAACAATCCTGAAATGGTTAATTATGAAAATAATACAAAAGCACTTACTGTTTCTTTAATCGTCAAATGCTGTTGATTTCTGGGATTCGAGTTTTCATCGTAGAAATGCACTTTGTCAGTCATAGAACTAGTGTTTACATTAGTTTATGTTTTGCTTAACAATGTCACTACATTTTCAATGCAAACTTAAATAATCGTAAGGACACTATCATGATAACCGAATTAATTTTAACGTTTGTTTCCATTGTATTTGGGATGTAAGAGTTTTGGTTCGTAGTCTGCTTGGAGAGAATAAGAGCTAATCTAGTGCGTTTGAAAGATTTGAAAGTTTTTTAAACATTGTAGTAATCCTAGGTCAAACTAAGTATGAAAGGAAATAATAATCTCACGAACCGTACTTATCACGAAACTATTATTAGACTGATTTTGGTGGTGTATTCGTTTAATCATGGAGAAAGTGAAACGAGAATGACCAAACATGAATTACTTTATTATGTAAAGATCAACGATTATATAATAATCATTCATTTGTCCTCCCAACCTCTATAAACAGGCAAAGTAAACAACCTTGACTAACCAGGACCATATCAATAACCTGGAATGGTCAGCCAGATGTGTCTTCTGGTTTCGTCCCTACAATAATTAATCGATGATTCCCTTATGTTTATATTGATCTTTCCAGATTAAGTATGACATTCAAGGACCAGTCTAGTATGCTGATATGATGTCGTTCAGAATATATTTTACAACATTAATATTATCGTTTCTAAATAGAAACAAATAGAGACAGGAAAAACAGTTTTATAGGTAAAATGACGTCAAAGCTGCTTTCATCGTTCCACAATAACACTCCTTGTTATACTCTTTTGTAATCGTCATTTCCTAAATTGATTTATTTGCTAATAGGATATGGAGTCTTTAAGCCTTGTAAAATGCAAAACGCGAGCAATTCTCCGCTATATCAGCATTTTGTTAATGTCAGCAATGAATTAATTATCTGGTACTCCCTAATGCTATATCTGTAACTGTGTACACGACTGAGGATGTTATTCATGCTTTATGTGATGTGGAAAGAGCACAAAATACTATTGGGGGCCTAAGAAGCGCATTCACTCCTACTCTACTCTTCTTGCAACTTAAACTTATTATATTTAAAGAACCAACACGTAATTACTATATATCTGAGACGGTATGCAGTACTAGATGAAAGTATGACCAAAGAAAGCGATTAAAGTGTGGTGACATGTGATACATTTAAAATGTGGTTATCGAACTAAATGATATAGAATAGAGGTGTTCTTTACTCCCTTCTAGAAATGTCTCTATTTGAGTAAGCCGGCCCGGATCAACTCCGGTTATCTCTGAGATTGCTCTCACCTTCTCAGTTATAATTTGTTAAATTCTCCAGCCTGGATTGGATTAAAATCATCTTAACTATTTAAAATTATCTACAATACAATATTATGATTGGCTGCTTAAACAACAGTACACAGGTTTTCATTTGCAATCGATATTATATCGATACGGTATCACTAAAGTATAGATGTAACAGGTTTTTCCGGAATGGTTAATCATAAAACTAGTGATAATTAGAAAAAGCATAATAAGTGATCTAGATAGGCCTATCAACTCTTTTCTGAATTATGTGCAACCCATAGTATAATTATGAAGAATTTAGTCTCATTTTATATATGTACAACTCTTGCCGTTTGTAAGATAAGGCCATTCTTTTATATATGGAAGTCCAGACCAATTTGTCCATTTATTCAAACTATCCAAATGTAACGTATTTAGATTTGAATAGTCAGACGGTATTAAAAATGAACGGTGTATTATAACATGTACAGATAATTTTCTTTAATTACCTTTGAGTAAATAACGCAAAGCATTTTGGAGTCATAATATAATACACGGATTCAAAAAAAGCCTGACCGCATGTCTTGGATTGGAGAAACGTTCTTTCACCCAACGAATAGAGAGAATTTGCCGTTGTTTTGCCGTTTGAGAATATTATCTCGTCGATAGCATTTTTATTTGAATATTCTTTGCCAAGATGATGAGCCCGACGTGATAATCGGGATAGAGTAAAGTGTAGACAGATGTCTCATATCATAACTATACGTACAATTAACGATCTGATGCTTGTTTTTTTTAGTTTTACAACTGAGTCATGCTTAATAAACTTGCTATAAGAATCCGTGAGCATATTATTGATGAGATGTTTATATTCACGTAATACTAGACCAACCAAAATGATTTTTTGATATATTAGCGGTTACGTAATGAACAGTATTTTGCTCAGATCCTAATTTGCTCGAATCAACATTATCAATATAATAGGTAAGTCACAGAATATGCTTTTGTTCTAAATTCAGTACATTATGCTCTAGTATTATAAGAATGCACATATAGGATAGCTCTTAGGGGATCTATGAATGTTTAATAGTATACTTATGTTCTCAAACCACTAAACAATGTTTCACGGAGAATATCTATAGACGGGTGGCATAACATTATTACATCAAGCTATTTTCTTGTCTGCCAGAATTGCAATATCTATTTATATAAAAGGATATGTTCTCTTTGGTTAAAAAGGGTAATTGAGCTCTAGAATAACAGTGCAGTCACGTGTTAATATTTCCGAGCTATGTACACATATGCAGGAAAACATCATCTTAATGCCGTTTGCTATTTATCTGAGGACACTAGAGAGAAAACCAGGTGACGGTAGAACACGAACTAACAAGTTTGGTTTTGGAGTTTGTATTAATAAATTGAACTCGACGACATTTATTGGATTGTACCAATAAAATATTACCATTGTCCACAATTCGTTGATGGAATTAAACGTATATCATTCCAGATTGTCGTCATCAAAATACACATATGAAAATGAACTCAATGAACAAAGAATGCCTCATCTTTGTCCAATGGCACTTCTCTTTCACTCTTAATCCCGTAATAGTATTTACAATTGTATTGCATGCCCAAATCAATGTAATGAGAATGGAATAGTATACTTTATGTTGTTACGTCTTCTATCTAGAAGCATGACTACTGTTATGAGACCATGTCTAAACACGGCAAGATAGGTAACTTTGTTTGCGAAAAACCACGTAGTAGGGTGTGGAAATGCGAGCCCGCCTCGATTATGACGATCGTATTAAAGGCTTCGCTACGGTTGCCTGACTCAGATAGGTAAAATTTTATAGTTGGAACAACTTTCGTTGTGATTGTGTAAGTGTAACTTTCCTGTGTTAGTTGGAGTATTTTTGTAGCGGTGTAAAATCATTAAACGAGTAATAATAGTGTTAATAGGGTCGAATAATGGGCTTTGTAGAATTTAATTTTCCTAATCATGAAATAATCACCTAAAATGAAATTCATAATTATTTTGAAACTTCAAACCACCAAGAGCATTCCAGAAATTTGGATATATATGCTAATACTTTGGTCCTAGGTACTCTTTTATAAAATTGAAATACAAAACTCGTATCGTAAGCCGTGTGTCTAGTCAAAAATTGTAATTTGCAATATAAATTATGTATCGTAACTTAGTCAGAGACCTGAGTGCCTACAGAACATCAAAGAGTGAAATTCCAACGGAGCGTCTTTGCGAGATTGTGGTTGCGAAGACATATATCTGCTCGGACTAGGATTCCATTCCTGAACGGTATGTGTATATTTTATTTTTGAGTATAATTTTGGTATTTTCGACGGGAAATATGCTAATAATTTATATAGGTAGCTAGATCATTTAGGTTAAGTCAGGAGATTAAATAACAACACTCCTTATAACTAGTGTCTTCAAGTCCTAATAAACTCATCTAAACTTTTAGAATTGATAGATCACTTAATTTGTAGTTCTGGTGGTTGAAACATTTTAATACGGGTCAGGTCATAAGCTTTTTGGATACATTACAGAATTATAATACTCTTGGTTTCCGTAGAGTGATTTGTACCAATGCATTTTTAAGGTATAATCCTTATATTTGTGATAACCAATGCACGTTGAAACGATAATGGATCTCCAACAATCCAAAGTTCGAATGGCGTATGTCCCTAATCCATGAACAGAAGGGTAGTCGTATTGGCGCAAATACAATATAATTTTAGCATTCGGTTGTGGGATTAAAAAAATTTTTGTAACATGTTTTTAGATGTTCTAGAAAAAATTACTTATTAAATCGTCTAGCTCAGTTAGAATTGATTATAACTTAGAAACATATATATGTGTCAATTATTTTTACTGAGATCGACGCAACACACAAACACAAAGGAATAAGAACTTGTTGTATCAAAATCCCCCTTTGTCTATAGTAACTCACAGAATCAAAATCAAGGCTAGAATTATTTAAATGTTTGCGTAGAAAAAAATTGTTACGCTCTAACGAAACTGGCAATGTGCGGATATTATACTACGAAGTAAAATAACGCCGCAGAAGAAATCACCTGGGAACATCGTCTTGTTGAGTGATTTAATATCCAGTATACTCTTTATTGGTGAAATAAATTATGTCTATTACAAAAGGAGTCTCTTCGTTGGCTAGAAAATTAAAAAGAAGAAAATATGAACATTTACTATGAGCGTATCAATGGTCATGGTCACTACATACGTCTTGGGATATTCAGCGAGAAGTTTTTGTTTTAGATAATAAGAAAGACTAATAATGTCTTATGTCTTTAATCGCCCATCGCATGTCATTATAGTGTATATGAACGAATTTGTAATCTTGATGCACATAGGGGTCTCAATAGAATAAAAACTGGTGAAGGAGACGAGTTCAAACCACTTATTCAATAAGACTGGCGTAGCACAATAGTTATGCTTCTGAATAATGAAGCCTAGCGAGTATCAATTTGGGATAATCTATTAATTCTTTTCCGGCGAACCCTCTCCTCATCGTATGTAACGGAATAAAGTTATATCCAACGATTTATACATTGACCCTCTCTTCAGACTAGATTACGGTTCCCAAAATCCTCAAAATGATGTCCTGAAAAAGTCTATCTACTAAGAAAAACTATACTCTCAACACTATTTCCTCCTGCTCGTATAAGATGGAACTATAAGTTTAGTCTATTCTGATTGTTGAATTCTCTATCTCTGCAAGTTATAATGAACTAAATGTTTTCACAGTTAGAAGGTAATGTATTAAGGTATGCCATACCTAGATTAGTTAGCCTTATTTCTTAAACGGATCGTATAACAAAATAATGAAACAAGTTTCATCTCGTGATTTGATGATAGGCTTATGAACAACAGGGAGCGGAAAATTGGACTTATTAATTATAAACAATATTCGTAGTGTTGTGTAAAATCCTTTCCAAACGAAAGCTGCAGCAAACAAACAATTTTAATACAACGAATTATTACAAAAATACAGAGATCAAACGTACCACAACAACATCGCAAACACACAACCTGCGGCGAAATAGTAGGCCACATAGTGTTATTTGGAAGACCCATGCATCAACCATGATCAAAAAAAAAAACAACACACATCATCTTTGTCAATGTGATAACACGAAAATGAAAATTCAATCGATGGAATGTGAAAAATCAACACAGTTCATATCGAATGGGCCTCTTGACATTGAGGTTGCGTAAGATATGTGGAACCCTTACTAAGGGGTAATTGGTTATTCATGTCTCGGTCACATAATGATCTAGGGTTTGTTAACAAGGTTAGATTTTGCCTAATACGTAGTGAGCTTTTTCTTCAATATGTCTAATATGGTCCATTTCCAGCTAAGGCAAGGGTGACCACGCGCGCTGGGGTTAGCAGCGGCGGGGACGGTCCAAGAAAGATCCCAGATTGTATTATGAATAATTAGATCTTAACCAAAGAGCGTACCTTCATCGCTCTGTCACGCCAACATCTGGAATATTCACGAGTGCGTGAAGTGGCCATTGACACAGTAAGAAAATTAATTAATGTTTAATTAAGACAAATTTACATTTTGGTTATAATCCTCTATGCCATTGCGCTAACGTATATATTAGGAATAATTTATTATCACATAGAGACAATCGTTAGGGAAGTCACCACTTCTACTTTATGCAAGAGCTCGTTTCTCTAATCACTCATATATCATCGGCTATTTGAATTATAGATTCTGATAAGTACTTTGGCGGTTGGGGCTGTAAAGTTTTTCTTATGATTATTCAAAAACAATCGAGTGAATTAGGTATTGTCATGTGCTTTAGCTCCCATAATCTTACTTAGCGCGTCATTAGCATAGTTGTAAAGAGCAATGTTAGCATGTACTTTTTTTTCTCAACATATGTCGCATACGGTGAACAAAATATGTATCACATGCAATCATGTCATCGAGTTGATATCGATCATTGTTAACTTACAAAAGTCAACATAAAAAAAAAGTTCTTTAAATTGATACTTTCTACACATTCATCCGGACGCTTATGTAATTGATTAGGTTGGCCATTGACCACTCGAATTTGGCAGGTATGAGTGATATAATTATGAGTCTAAATTTCAGGCATGTTTACAACTTTACTCTTCGTAAAGCTGGCACACTCAGTCATTAGGCACTACGCTAGAAATCTATTGTTCGGAGAATTGGGACTTTATAGTCCCTCTTACTGAGTAGGCCACCACGCCATTACTTACAGCCGTTTTAGGGATTAGAATTGCATTTGATTTGACTTTGTCATCCGATAAAATCCTGCATAATGTGTAGCGATGTTTGTTGCTGAGGATCACCTCTATGTACGATAATACTTATCACTCTACCTTAAGCTTAAATTGAGAAACGTTACCAAATACAAGCTCAAAGGCGAGAAATAGGCTTTGATGCAAAAAAATTTAAGACCCGTTGGCTCACTCTTATACTGAACTGGTGTTTATTTGCGGATCACGAACAAGGTGACGCGTTGATAGAATAAATTGGATAGACGGGTGACACAACTATGCATGTAAAACGAGAGACGCAGAGCCACGAACAAGAGAAAATACGGCGTCTT
This sequence comes from Ostrea lurida, assembly GCA_903981925.1. Lineage (NCBI taxonomy): Eukaryota > Metazoa > Mollusca > Bivalvia > Ostreida > Ostreidae > Ostrea > Ostrea lurida. The sequence continues at coordinate 10,477 of CAJDSM010019649.1, forward strand.
CTCTGTTTGCTCTGATTCCCGAAGGACCGCCCTCTTTAAATCGCACATCCATGAGAAACAGCCAAAGGGGTACGAGTGACTGCTGATTCTAAGACAGATATGCCGCTGGTCGTATCCACCTAGCAGTGAGTTGAATCTGTCACATGGACCCAATGAGAATGGCACTTAGGAGAAAAGGTGCCTAAATTCTCAGATCTGAAAGCACTTTTGCTTTGGACTCCCTTAGTAGCATCGTCATTTGGGCATAACTTCCAACTTCAGACCCAACCGGTTTAATGATTGTTGTGAGGCTGGCTTGTGTTGACTATTCTGTCAGAGAACATAATTTTTCAACATCAATGTTTAGTTGCTACTATATTGTTATGTTAAATATCCAGAGCAGATGCACAGCAAACAGAGAACAAGAAGTTAAATCAAACATAGATCTAGATACAGTAAAGGAGCTCTGTGGAGTTCTAAGAGAAAGATTAGTCCGGATTGTCTTTTTTCTAGATGAAATGGATGAAGATCCCACAAAGTAGATAAGCTAAATTCAAGAAGGGAACAGGAATACACGCTTACCTATTTTGCAGGCGCGTGCCTCTCTGTGTCAATGTATGACCTCGTCGACGATAAGAGCAGCCAATACTGGTCGCGATCTTGCCTTTAAGATATTATTCTACTGCCAGGATTTAACAAGAAATTTTTCTATTGCCTGGCCCTTCTGCAATAGTCCCCTAAATGTTGGTTCTTTTCTTTGGAGACAGAAAAATAAACTTCATTCATGTGATTTCCAATCTTTGCCGTCATTCAACATTTACTCCAACCAGAACTCCTTCATTACATTACTCTATACTCGAGATTTAATAATCGGTATGGTCGAGTAGTGGCATTAGTATCTTTCAAGCAATGTGTAGTCTGGGAATATGATGCGTACAACAGCTGTAGTATTATATTGTACTACTCGAGTAAGCATTAAGCAGTGTGCCAATTACTATCCAGGACTTTTAGCTCAATCTGTCTGAAACCAAACGCGTTTAAAGTAAACTCTTTTTCTTCGCATTCCTCATCTTTTGTCCGGCGGGGTCACTGTGTGTACTAGTAACGATACCTTATCACATTTTAACTATTGCGCATGAACTCATACTGTTTGTTCCGGAATTATTACTGCCAAAATCTCTTGATACATAAATTATCTCATACGGTAAAAAGGAGACACTTTTAATAGGCATTTGGGTTTGGAGAAAACCGTAGTGTACCACAAAAGGTCTTTCCATACCAGAGAGAGGGCGTGAATCACGAAAATGGACCGGACACATTGCGGTGAGAATGTCCATTTGAATAAAAATCTCTCAATGAAACAACACTTCTGTGAGGTTTCGAAAAGCTTGAAATTTATGAAATCTTCCAGAGATTAAATTAATAGGTTCCAAATATGATCTATGAACTCCACGATAGGAGCGCGATCATGGTTGGTCTCCAGCCATAGGGGGTTAACGTAGTAATTTACATTCGCCCAAATATTACTCCAAAACAACGGGCAATTCCTTGTCAATATTCTTCAACTTACACAAAGAAACCAGGTGGGAGAGTGCGGAGGAGAGAGTCGTGGCATTTGAGGTGTGAGATGGGTTGGTTTCCAGATGTATTTCTAAGCAGCAGGTTACATTTAGGTTTCAAGTCATGATCAGTTGACGCGTGAAGGGTGTAAGGTGGTGGGCGACGAATGTGGGGCCCAAAACTTTGCATATAATATATTAGATTTGTTAATATTTGGCGAGAAAATTATCATCGTTATAAATCTTGACTACAGATACTCTATGGCAATTGCAGAGTGTTACTTTGATCATCATGTAAAACTCCTAGAAGAAACATTATAAAAGCGAATAGTCTAGATTCAAGTTTATTTCAAAGTGGTATATCTTTGGGCTGACAGTCATAGACACGTGGGGTCATCGGGTCAAGACGATGGGGGCAAATCCATAAGGTCAGCAGAAATTTATAACATAATGTTTAACTTTATGATAAGCCATATGTTTTATAAACATCTGCCAAAATCCAATCAAAGGAATGGTTCTATGTTTCGCTAACAAATTAAATGACATGGAGATGACAGAATTATCAGCGTTTGTCACATAGGCAGGGGGGGTTCCAAAGCGGGTCCGTTGAAATAAAAGTGGGTTCTACAAAATATGGAAAGATAAACGTAGAGTCGTTCAGTAACTGCTATCTTGACCCATTAGGACAGTAGGGTTACATAGGCCTTGTAAATGACCGAGTGAGATGAGTCCAGCGCTTCCTAAACCATATATCAGCCAATTAGTGCATTGTGTTCATAGCAAATCGGGAGATAAGTTCATTTTTTGATGTACTATGTGAGAACTCCCTGGGGTCATAATTGGACTCCGCCCTTTTAAAAAGTGAATTGATATCCTTGTGTAGACTAATTGAATATCTGCTCTCAAGGCCAGTATTTCTTATTCCTTGGTGTAAGAAATGTGGGGGTCCCTCAGGGTATGATTGAGCCTGCGCTTCTAAAAAAAAATTTAACGCCTTTGTAAACTAGTGAGATCCCCACCCTAAACCATATTATTTTGCTTGCTTTTTGTGTTGAAACAGCAGCTTTATTGACATCATAGTTCATACTTTTTGAATGTGCCAACATTGGAAAATCCAAACTTCTGCTCTTCTCTGATAGCAAGGTGTCTCAGGTGAGCATGTGGCCACATGGACCCTTAATAAAGTAAATGTCTAACTGTGATCTACATCCGGATTTGTAGAGGGTTTTGTAGTTATGCCTGAAGAAGATGGTTGTCTCTTAATCTCAAACCTACAGAAAATTACGATAAATAACTTTTAAATTCTGAATAAAATATAGAGCGAATAAACACAAGAAAAAAACCCAATAATAAATGAAAAAAAAAAAATAAACACAATAAAAGACACAATTTAATTGAAGCCACTCTCTAAACCGCAGTATTTGTGTTGGTTTTTTTGTTGTTGTTTTTTTTTTTGTTTTTCTTTTTTTTTTTTGGTCTTTTTTTGTTTGTTCTTCTTTTTTATGTTTGGTTATTGTTTGTTTTGTTTTGCATTTTTTAGGTTTTTTTATGTTTATTGTAATTGTAACTTTTTTTTTATCTTAAACATCATAGCTGGACTGTGCCTGTAGATTACAATCTTTAAAATTTTTTTTCATTCGTCGATGCCAAACCAACATATTATTAATCTTATTGACTTGAGTAATCAGATCATTCCTCCTGCAAGTGGTGGGCGAGTGGATATAAATACTAGCACTTGGAGGTCAGTAAAGCTCGTCGGTACCGGGCGAGGAATTCACATATCGGAGCTTACACTCCGTTGCTCGTTTTTTTCTCCGGAGGTTACACCTCATTACGGGAAATAGGGGAAAATGGTTACAAATTTTTATAAATCGATTTCAACAGCGTGTTGGCGGGTATATTGTGTGATGAACAGAAGTCTGCTTGCAACTGCCAGAAATTCGGAATCGGTATTGAAAAGCTAGCAGGATAATTTATATAACAAAATGTGTGCCTACTTGATGGGGCAGAGGTTCTAAAGTAGTTACTATGAGGTATACGCCAGAAGTAAGCTGGGAAAAATGTATCTACAACCTACCTGCTGTGTTTAATCGTCTATTATGTAATGTTTGCAGCTGAAAATTACAATTAATTATTGTGAAATCAAACAAAAAATGAATTGGTTTTTAGTAACATTTATTCGCGTATCATCGACTGGTATGATATCTCTTGCGAATACCCGTAAGTTGCATAAAAAGTCAGTTTCATCAATGTTCTACTCAAATACTGTGGTATTGGATAGTCACGAGAGATGAATATCTTGTCATCGGTCAATTCAAGTTCGAATGGCAGAGTAATTACTGGTCAAATGGTGGCTAATGCCCGCCTAGACGGAATATTTGATTTATGTATAATTAATATGGACTCTAAGAGTTAGCACAGTTCTTTTCGGGCTTTGATTATCAGTTAACAGACAAGAAAATATAATTGAACATCAATGAATATAACTATTGTCATTAGGGGATTTGTTTCGGACCTTCGATCACATTAATCAAATCTAAACTGAATTAAGATTTCTATAACTTCACAGAAAGAAAGATCTCTAACAAAGCCAACAAAAAATTAATGTGGATCATTCTGCAGCGCTTTATTAGATGCTTCAACACGATCTGCGACACCACCTGCACTTTTACAATAAACGCGATGGTCGTCGAGCTTGCGGTGGTAAAATGCATGCATGATTGAAGTTTCTCACAAGCGCAATTAATTGTGGTGCACGGTCTTGTTCATCTGCTATATCAGTCACGTCATCAGACCATTATATATGTTTTGAATAATTATATGACGACAAGTTCTCGCTGGCTACTTAATGAATTTTCCTACACCATAGATAATTCACTGAATTTATAAGGATACTTTTTTTACTACGCTTCATTCTAACAAAAATGTTGGCAAATACCGATAGTTCCAGTAGGGAAGATTTTTCATAGAAATTTCTCTATGACCAATTAAATTAATGTAAACAATAGAAACGATAAAATGTTGAATGTGCCCTGATTAAAATGCAAAATTTAGTTGAAAATACTTTTAAATTATATCATAAATATCACCTAAACTTCTATCTGTCAAAAACCCATCACTCGACATCCTTTGTTAATTTTCCTTTTCTATTTTACATTAAATATTGTGTTTTGGTTTTTTTTTTATGTTTCTTTTTTCTTAACTTTGTGAGTGCATTATACTATCTGATGTTCTAACTCATAGAGCAAGGGCACGGCAGGGGACTATTCGTGTGGGCACGCGGCTACAGATACCATCTGCGCAACGACGCGCGGGTCAACACGTCCGAACTCATTTGATATGCCCCCTAGCATTGGATAAAGGTCTGGAGTAACCCTAGCTTCTACATTCATCAATATTTCGTTCGCATTTTTATAGGGCATTACTTCAAGTAGAAGATAATATTTATTGAGAAACGCAAGATTGCTGGATATGCCCTGGACAATTTTTTTGGCTCGTGTTTACGAGTATTCGATCAGGCAGTTCTGGAGCCGCTGGGTAGACCCAAACTGTGCTATACGTATTGTACCCACCGGGAGAAGTTATTCATGTAGTAGTCGCCTGTAACCTCGAGGGGCACCAGCCGTCTATATACTCGCGTATTTGGGCAAACGGTGAATTGCAACAGAAATATGTTGACAAACATGTTACTGACGATAGTTGATAAGATGTCAAAAGAAAAACAATTCTGAAAAGTTCATAATAAAATATGCCTCGTGTTTTACACGAAAATGGCGATGAGAAAGATGCGAAAAAGTATAATTTTCAGCAACATTAATTCTCAAACGACGGATCATCGCCGCCAAGGGTAACATTTGGGAATGGTAAGAGTATTGAGAGGTTAAGAATTAACTCTTTTCCAAAATTAAAACGGAACGGATATATATGGATCAGCCTAGATGAGGACGAACATTAGTAAGAACGATGATTGAAAAATTGCCAATGGAGCAGTCTATTAGATAATGAAACACTAGTATTGCAGCTAAAAAATACAGAAGGCCTGGCCCCCCCTGAACTGCATTCTCTTACCCTTGTTTGCTACCGACTACTTGAGGAACTGTATTCATAAATCCAATCGTAGTTTTTATAAAAGTAAAAACTCGAATTTATTTTGTGAGTCTTTTTTTTAGTCCTCGCATGTCATAGTTCGTATGTATATGCATTAGCGAACTGTTTGTTTTTTTGTATTAAGGGATAAACCGGCTTCTTTAATCTTGTGGGTTTCTGTTGGGTGTTTTTTTTTGGGGGGGGGGTTGGTTTTTGTATATTTTTTTTTTTTTTTTTTTTTTTTGAGGGGGGGGGGGGAGGTTGGGGTTGGGGGGGTCACTAATCAAAACTGTCATTATAACAATATTTTAGAAATTTCATAGCTCGTCAGCGTGTTGATATAATGTTGATAATATATTTACTTGTTTTAGGAACTAAATCAGTTGTTTTAATGAGCAAATAACTTTGCGTCAATATCAATAATGACCCATTGAGACTGCTACCAAGCAGATTGCTCGGGTTTGATGCAACAATTGATCTAAGTCTTAGACGACATAATATGGCTAAGCATTCATAATTTTTCATAATCATATTCATCGCCATGATATTGTTGGATACATTCTCAATCGGACCAAAATGCAGAAAATGCTGGATTTAGTCCTTTTTTGCGAACACGTACGTATGATATGCTCCATAATTAATGATACTCAGTGATCTTCCTGTTGGGAAGCGTGCAACCCAAACTTAGGATTTTTTTGGGGGGGAGGGGGGGGGCAGAGTTCTATTGAAGTCTGAGTATTCGACCAGACGGTTTGTGCCCTACGACGTCCCTAGGACGATGGAAAAATACAACAATAGTCACTGCATAATTTTTTGAGTAAATTATTTAATTTCTCAATATCTTGGAATTATTTTCTACCCCTCTTTTACAACTTTTGAAAATTACACTGAAGCTAACATTATGGCTGAAAATGCTAAAAAAGCATATCAGAGCAGGTCAAGAAAAGCTTTAATTTGCATTCCTATAAGAAACAGATGAGTAATTTATCATGAACTATATGTTACAGGGGTGACTGGCCTATAAGTTAAAGTATATTTGATTACATGGATTTTTGATTCTTTAATTCATTTTATTTTATCGCATCTGGATCCTCCATCGGTCTGCTTTCTTCTGATATGTACAATATCGTTTTCAATTTCATACGGGGCTCTTTTTTATTCAGGAGGCGAGATCTATTATTAGAGGTGCGTATAGAGTGGAGATTAAAGGGGGATAGATGTTTGCTGTTCAAGAAATACCTTGAATTTATCAATGATATTAAGTAAAAGTTCTAATAAAGAGTTTCAAGAAAAAATACTATAAATTAAAATTTTGAATAACTGTTATCAATGCGTTTCGGTTTATATTGATATCAATCTCGAATAGTATGAATTTATACAACTTTAAACGAAGTTCATACAACAAGTACTACCTTAAATTATACTTACACCTATAAAGTCAAAGGACTCAGTTTGCATTGGGCACGAGCATTTCGTTCTTTGGGCGGCTCATCCAGCTAAAACACCCTAGTAAGTATCCACTCACATCAGATGTTCATCTAAACCCAACGTACACGGGGTATTCTCCTGGAAAACCTTCTTATACGTTGCAAGCAATGTAAAAGTATCGCGTATATTTATCTTTCGATACTTCTGTAAATCAATCATTTAACTACTAGCTGCTTTCTCGTGTAGGGTTTAAGTCTGCTACTATTTTCCTGAGATGGTAGACAAGATTAGAAATGTCAATTATAGTATGTAAGTTTATTCTTTATTTCTGATGTACCGTGTTTGTATACTAACTTAGGTAAATGTTCATGTAAACATTGAGTATCTAAATACAATTACTTGTACCAAAGAATCTTTCGTTATGTCAGCTGTGCCTATTTTCTATACGTGTGTCTTGTACATTGTAATCTTTTTCCCAATCAAGTTTAACTATTATCATGAGGAAATTATTTTAGTTGTAACCACTGCACTTGAAATGTGACGTCTTATCCCTTCATGCAGATTGCTTTGTGCGCTTTTGTATTACTCGCGGTTTTCTACGAAGCCCGCCTCCCGAGCCAACCCAGTTCCACCTTCTCTTCTGCCATGGTTTGAATGCAACAGTTTCGGCCGAGGAGTACGTTATATCTAACCTAGTCTTTCGCACAATGTTAAAACTTCTTCTGATTGATGTTTGATGAAAGTCGTTATTGGTTCTATATCTTCTTTTTTCATTATATTTCGATATATATTTTTCAATTCCAAGAGTAAATGTTTTCTGTTCTTTTGAAGGTTTATTGTTGTACCCTGTCCTTTCATCTAGCAATCGATACATCGTTCTTGTTACTTTTAATATTTTCAAACTAGACTAGCAGGTCAAAGTACATCTGTATTTATTTTGTACCAACTCGTATCATTTTGCCTGAAGATGTCAATTCTACTGAGAAGCTCTTTAGGTTTAAATGTGACCACCCAAACTTCACATATCAGTGAATTTTTCTTGATAAGATGGGTATCTGGTTTCTTATTTACAGTTGGGTAATATATAAAATTTATTTTTAGAAATTTTAACAATTGACAAATGTTGAGCTTGTCGAATTCTCCAACAGTTTTTAGCTCACCTGAGCAAATGCTCATGTGAGCTCTTTTGATCACATTTTGTCTGTTGTATTTACATCTGCCTGTCAGTCTGTGAACTTTTCACATTTTCAACCTCTAAAGGGATAATCACAAAAATGCAAATTAGGGTGGGGTTAAATTAAAAAAATTTCTTCTCAAGAACCACTGGGCCAGAAAAAATAAAATTAAAAAAATAACAACTGAACAATGGCTGAGGTGGGCAAATAGACCCATGGGCCTCTTGTAATATTTTATTGACATAAGATCTTGTTTGTTAATTTTAATACATGTAAGTATGAATTAATGTATTCCCTTTGTATCTGCATTCCCATTTAATGCCATATCATGTGTAATGTTGATATAATATTGCCAATATAGTGGAAGTCCATAAACAAATTGATTTGAATTTGTAAGGATAAATATTTGAAACTGCAGTGCATGATTTAAGTGTCTTACTTTTCCATTTTAGATTTGTCAAGCCATTGGAACTGCAACAAAGCTTGCCTTTCAAGCATTAATGGTATGTATTTTTTCATTGTGGGAGATTAATATATACCTTCTATTATTTCTTTCTCTTAAGGTAGTGTGGCTTGTTTTTGCTGTATATTTTAAATGACTATGTTGTTTGGAGGGATTGATACACCTCGTGTTTCTGATTGTCTGAATTATTGTAAAAATAGGATGTATTACTCGCCCTTGAAGTGTCTAATATTTAAAGAATATAAATTTTGGCTACTAATGTAATATGAATGTGCATTATTGCTATGTCAAAGACTAACTCTGTGTGTGGCTATAGACTCAACATATAATATACAGCCATTTTCTCATAGCAAACATCATCACATTAGGGACATTAAAATGTCTTTGATAGTATTCATTAATGATATGGTGTATCATTATTAAACAAGCAACAGTTCATTTTGCAAAAAAACCCCCCCCCCCCCCCAATCTTGTAGGTGTAATTTTATTACAAGTAAACAATGGATGGAATGAGGCAGCTAGATTCAATGGTTGCAGTCCGGTAATATTTTAAGATATGGCTTTCCTTTTGCAACATTAATTGCAACAGAGTCTTTTGTTATTATTCTGATGTGTATAAATTATTAAAGTGTATCACAACCACTTTTGATATTTTTTTATATTACTTCATCTAGGGGTCCCATACCCACTTACGAATTCAGACCTTTCACTCTTCAACTTCCTGTTAACTGACTTCATCAATATTCTCATTTGCCGAATCAAATATTTCATCACACTGTTCTCTAAACTATGTACATGTATCACAGCCACTTGATATTTTGGTATATCACTTCATTTAGAGTCCCATACTGCACTTACTAAATTCAGACCTTCATGTCAACCTACTGTTATATCAACTTAGCAAAAGATGACAATTCTCTAGGTAGCAGCTATATTTATCTTGTACCTTAGAGCGGGGTATCCTCAGTGAGCAGTAGCTCACAGAATCTTGTTTCTGAATGAAAGAGGATTTTGTGTACCGAGCTTTGTTTGAGCACATTCCTGTAAGATTTTATCCTTTCACTGTTGTAGCGAGTCTTGATTGAGCACATTCCTGTAAGATTTATTCCTTTTCCCTACCACTTATCACATGTCCATTGAAATTGTTCTGAAAGACATACACCATAAAATATACAGATAACAAAAGTGCCTATTTTTATGTGACATAACATGTACATGTATGCATTGTTAAGTAGAAGAGAGGTGAGTTTATTTTCTATCAAGTTCCAGTATTAGAATATTAAAATTAGGCATGTGTCAAATGATCATTCAACCACAGAGTGGTTATATAGTGTTTAATTTC
>CAJDSM010019651.1:0-16973 GCA_903981925.1 Ostrea lurida
ACAAAATGTCAAAATGCATTGAAAATTGTTCCGTTCATCCGGACGGTTATTTTTCATTGAAGCTAGAGTAGTCCGCAGTCAAAAGTAGTCCACAATCAAAATAATCTGCAGTAAAAAGTAGTCCGCAGTCAAAGTAATCCGCAGTCAAAGTAGTCCGCAGTCAAAGTAGTCGCGACGGTCAAATGTAGTCCGCAGTCAAAAGTAGTCCGCGCGTCAAAAGTAATCCGCAGTAATAATCCGCAGTCAAAAGTAGTCGCAGTCAAAAGTAGTCCCAGTCAAAAGTAGTCCGGCATCAAAATCAGTGTGTAAAGAACAGCCTAACAATCATATGAAACATGTCAGACTGCATTTACCCAGTAATAGTTGTACTGGCAAACTATAGCTAGATCATTATAACGACCATAGAATTGTGGAATGTTATTCGATTCTAAGACATGACAGTTCAAACCCTGCAACATCAGCTTGTTTGCGTACCTTGCAAAAATTAAAAAAATGATCATATGCAGAACAAGCTCTTGTATGAAAAGGCAAAGATAATGAACAGCAATCAATCTTGCAAGTCCAGATTTTACTCAAACCATATGGGGTTCTTGAGGGCATTCAAGTTGAGAGCAACATACAAAAGAAGAGTCAAAACTGATAGTAACAACATGATAAAAACAAAAGAAAATACCACATGCAGGTGATAATGGAATGTTGCTACATAAACATGGGGAATTAGCGAAGTAGAAGCTGTAGTCACCCCATTTGTCATAAAGTGGAGTTGTTAGTTTACTATTAGCTGTAAGCATCAACATTAACAATTTTAAAAAGCATATCTCATTAAAGGAGACAGTTGTCCATGTTAACATACCCTTAAGTGTACACTATTACGCCAGTGGAATGGTGACAGAACACTGAATTAATAAATGAATTTGATTGGGAAATGAACAAGTTAGCAAAACTAGACTTGTTCACATTGAGGACAGAAGGTGGAGAATGAACTGTCTGGAGTTGGGAATGTCACAAAAAGAATGAAAGAAAAGGAGATTTTTTTTGTTCACATAAAAGATTTACCAAAAAATCTATTTAATAATGACACTATATCAAAGTAGAAGGAATGGGGATGAAAATAGAAGGAATGGAGATGAAAATGAATTTAAACATGTACACGTATGTGCACCTGATAAATAAAAATATTTACCTATATACTGTAATTCATACCAAATGGCTTTTCATACATAAAAATTCTCTCAGAGGTCTTTGAAAGTCAGATTTTAATCAAAATTGTCACATTTAACTCAAAAAGCCAGGCAGGGGTTCTTGACACATTTCTATTAAAAAACACAGACATAACATTAAAAATAAATTTTAAACATCAAAAAATTGTTGTATACTTCAGGAACAAAAAATTTTGAACAAACAAACCATTAGACTCCAGATTTTTAAGGTTCACTGTCTATTTGCAACAGCAGTTTTCTAAAAAAAAAAAAAAAAAACAAAAAAAAAAAACCAAAAAAAAATAAAACAACAACAAAAAAACTGCAGCAGAATCTCCCACAATGTGCATGTTTCTCTTTCATTGTTGTATGTTTCTATTCAGTGCACTTGACCTGCACAAAGTACATGTATTTCAAATTTACTGATCAGGAAAGTGTTGGTGATTTTCACATGTGACTGACCCTAAAGTGAAGCCTAAGCGACTTCATTGTCTTCAATTTCCTTTGTTCTAATGCATTGATTCACTAAACATTTCCATTTTAAGTAACAATACCGGGGCCAAATTTTGATCATTTGCCTTGCAAATACTGCCTACAGATATCAAAAAATGTAAAAGTAAGTATCTTTCAACATCATTTTACATGCAGTAATTTTATCAAGTGCATTAGAATTTTACGTAGTAATAAGAATTTGATATTGTGTTTAGAAGACATGGAAGCCAGTGAGTTATATGCATTGGAGACTTGTCGTAAAGATATCAGTAATAATTTGTTGGTGACGGATGCCGTCCTGCGACGACTGGAGGGCACTGAAATGATCACGCACCGGGACAGGAAGTGTCTAATGGTAAGCTTTTCAACAATACATACCAAAATAATTCAAATAATCCTAGTGTTATTTTTCAGTTTAATATCCTCTATCCTTTTCACAGTTATGTGAAGAGTTTATTGACACTGTCTATTATAATAACTCCTCAGGCTGGTTATTTCTTGTATGCCCATTCTATTGTACATGTAGTAGTAAGGGCTATATGGACCATGGATATCGGCCTGGGTAGCTCAGTGGTTAGAGCACCTGACTTCTGTATCCCAGTCCAGCCACAGATTTTCTCCTCTCTTCTATACACTAATTTGGTGCCGTTGACTACCTCTGAAATTACAGGGAAAGTCCTGTCAGGGGCGAAAAAGAACCTGGGTTGTGTTTCTTCGATGTTGAATACAAATTAAGGAGGGAGTAATGTAGCAGTTAAGGGCTATACAGGCCATGGGTATTGGCCTGGGTAGCTCAGTGGTTAGAGCACCTGACTAGTAATGCAGGGGCCCTGGGTTCGATTCCCGGTTCAGCCATAGATTTTCTCCTACTCTCCTATATACTACACTATGTTAATACTAAGCATTGGATACATTTTATAGCAGTTTTAAATTGACAATTTTGACCTGTAGTAAAATATCTGTACTGTATTCAAAACAATTCAAATGTACTTGTATATTTTTGTTTCAGAGAGTAAGACAAAGTGCAAAGCGAAACACCCAGCTAGCAGAAATAATGCGCAAGAAAGAAAATGGTTTCAGTGCCTTAACAGAAGCCCTGATGCTAGAGAGAAATATCAATCAGTACTGTGTGGACAAAATGCTCAAAATGGTCAAACACTATAAACAGCAGCACAAGCACAGAGAGTTCAGAGTCGACACAGATCTGGTCACTGATGGGAAACCGTATAAAGAGTCCAAAAAGTCTCCAAAACCCTCCGTAGTGTTTGAAAGCTTCTACAATGCCACTGCTCCACTGATTTACGGCACAGAGAAAGCAAATCAGCCCGAAAAAACTGAGAATAAGAGCTGCGATGGAAACGATATTGTTAGAGCACTCAAACACTGCAGGTTCCTAATGGACCCAAAAGATGAGCAGTCCGATATTTCACTGGAAGACTTGCAAAGTAAGTATGTTCAGAGCAAAATACAAGCCATTACTGATGATCTTCGAATGGAAAGATCATTATGGAAGAAAAAGTTTGACAATCTTCAAGCCGAAAATGATGAGCTCATGATACAAGTGGAAGAGCTTGAAAATGAGCTGGAACATGAACGTGAAGGAAAAGAAAAAATAATTCGAGAAACTGTGGACAGAATTGTTAAAGAAAGACTCCTTCGTTTATATCCTGTGGATACCAAGATTTCTTCTAAACCCAGTGTGACCATCAATATTCATAACCATGGTCATTTCCAAATGGGTGGGGCCAATGCCATGGAAATGGATCCAGATTCCACATCCGAATCTGACCAATCAGAAATTATAGACAGTGGAAAAGATGATATCACCGAATTCTCTGGTCTGGCAGACAGTGTTCTGTATTAAAAACATCTTCAACTTTACGTGCGTGTGTGTGCGTGTGTGCGCGTGCATGTATAGCTGTAAATAGGGATCTGTATTAGAGAAATTCTATCACTTGTTTTATTTTGTTGAACATTATGAGGGAAAAGTTCACAGTTTATATCTAAAAAAAAAACAAAAACAAAAAACTTGCAGAGTTTATCACATTAGTACAAACTAAATTTCTTTACAATATAGCTTCCATAGCTACAAAGAGAATGTTGTAATCCTATGTATGATTTTCTATGCATGTATTTTGTGTTATCTTTACAAAATTATGTGTAATTTATCACTTGTAAATAGTTGTTTCCTGAAGATTTTTGTTGGGTAGCTTGTGTGAGAAAAATCATTCTGTGTGAGAACTTGAGCGGGACTCAGCTATGATACAAGTTGCTGATTGGTCATCAGCTTCCTATGATACAGGTTGCTGATTGGGTGTTAGCTTTCTGTGTACCAGTTTCTGATTGGTCGTCAGCTTCCTATGAAACAAGTTGCTGATTGGTTGTTCGCTTATACAACATATATTCAAAAATTTAAATGTTAATCATGTGATTGATTAAGAAATACTATCTAAGAGAGAGCACACTACATAATGGCAGATTTCTACACACATCTTGTTAGAAATTCCCTCACACACTGCACAGCCAAAATCTGTATTTCTGCAGAATCGGCTCTATCCGTTATGATTCTGTTACACTACCAAGTACACAGAGGCCAGCCTTACCATCATAGATGTTTCATTATCGCTATTGATGTACAGATTTCTGAGATGTTATTTACCCCATGCTATAAAATAAATGGTGTTACTAATCAGCATCGAGAATTATTTCCATAATTTATAGGAAGATTAACGATACCTTGACAAGATGTGCTGAGGATTCAGAAATACTAAACCATCCGACAGTTTCTTATAATGAAATACTAAGCCCCCTTCCTCCCGGGTAGTTTACAATAATGCACTGCAAAAGTTTACTGCAAGAGTCATCTCCATATTTTGAGACATACACAAAGTTCTTAAAATTTACCAGTCCAAAGGATTTGACTGGTTAAAATTTTCTCGGACAGAAAAATTAAGTTCACTGTACATTCCATTATTTGGACTTGAAATGTCTGATACCACAAAAGTAGAATTCAAGAACTCTGTTTCTGAATCAAAGATTAGTACAATAAGATATGAAAATTCATTAAATGTGCAATGGGAGATCTGTATATTTATCTTCCTTTTCATCAGTTCGTTCGATACAAAATTCCATTGGTCAAGGTAGTACTGTTAAGGACTTTAAATTCGCTGGGCAAAATATTCACGCTTTTTATCGTCTGGTATTTCACGATGGTTTGAATTTCGCAGAGAAACCCCTTCGAATAGATGAACTCATACCCCAAATACTTTGATCAGTACTTCGTGATGGTTTCATTTTCGCAATTGTTATTATAATCCCAAATATAGCGAAATTAAAAACCACGCAAATATTTCCCCCTTTACAGTAATATCCTTAAATCTTATGTGATATAATACCAATGTAGCATTGACATTTTCAGAGAGAAAACAAGATTATGTGCAAGGGAGGAGTACATAATATTAAAAAAAAAGCCAACTCTATCCATGCCATACCAATTTCTAGTTCATCAAAAAATTCTAAATCTGTCAATGAAGATTTTGAAAATTTCCAAAACAAGAAAAAAACTCCAGTTTCCTTCGATAAACCTGGTACACATGACCTTCATCTTAGTTTGTAGGTCTCAAATTCTTTTCATCATTTCTGATGATCCCATGTCTCTATTAGTCCCAGTTATAGAGTTTATACAAGTTATCAAAATCAAAGTCAAAATCACCGGATATACTACTTTGTAGGCCAAAATCTAAAGATTTCATGTCTCTTATCAGTACTGGTTTTTCAATACCATAATACAACTTCCTATGATGAAATTCAACAAACATAAAGGTCAGATATCTGAAGATCCCATGTCTTTATCAGTTCCAAAGTTATATAATGTCAAATATCAAGGTCATTGGAGTCACCTGACCTTCATACTAATTTGTAGATCCCATTATCCCTTCAACATTTTTGAAAATCCCATCTTTCAATTTGATTTGGTTTGTATGTACATGTATGACCAATTTTATGTTCTAAAGTCAGGGATCAAGGTCACTGGAGTAACTTGTTTAACCAATTTGTAGATCTCATCATCCTTTCATCATTCCTGAAGATCCCGTCTCTATCTGACTTGGTTTTGAAGTAATAGCAATTTCCTGTTCCAAGGTCAGAGGTCAAGGTCACTGGAGTCACACTGGACCTTGATACAAGTTTATAGGTTCTGTCATTCTCTTATTATTTCTGAAGATCCCATGTCTCTATCAAACTTGGTTCTGAAGTAATACCAATTTTCTTTACCAAGGTCAGAGGTCAAGTTCACTGGAGTCACTTGAACTTCATACTACCTTGTAGGTCCCGTCATCCTCTTATCATATCTGAAGATGTTATGTGTCTATTTTCCCTAGTTTTAAATTAAACCAGTTTCTATGTTCATGGTCAGAGGTCAAGGTCACTTAAATAACTTGACCTTGGCACTAGTTTGTAGGTCCCATCATCCGCTTCTAATTTCTGAAGACCTCATGACTTAAGGATGTTATAGGCTGAGCTTTTGAGAACTGCGCAGGACGCTATCACCAAGTATTTACTGGTTCAATACTGACCCCATCGGTGCAAACATATTACACATTTACGACTGAACCCTGTCCAGTTGAAAATTTTTGTGTCAATTCAGATTTTGAAAGGGTTTGGTAGGGACTATATTTTGTGGTGGAGGAATAAAATAAAAAAAAAGCATGATTTTACAGTTTCTATTTCATCCAATATACCTTCTATTTTTATACCCCTATTCGTATATTACAGTTTTAAAATTAATGATACAAGTAGGCGAGACTTGGAACTAGTTAAAAAATTGTTATTTATCAATTTTGTTGTACGTGGTATTTTTCCAAACATAAACATATTCTTTAAAAAGTCCAATTCAATGACTCGAAATTCTGTGTAAAAAATCAGTATTTTGCCAATATTTTAAAAATTGATAAATCCTCTACTTTAATGTTCCATTTTAAATTTTGAGACAAGACTCTGAATATTACGTGAATTTAAAGAAATTGACATCACTCCTAAAATGTATTTTTTAACTCTAAAATTTGATATCATGAGTTTTTCCGTATATCAAGTGCAGAAAGGTTATTATTTATTTCCATTGCAAGTATTATCTTTTTTTAGTCCCTACCGACGAATCGAAAGACTTTAGGTTTGCACTCCATCCGTCTGTCCCGTCCGTCCGTCAGTCCGGTAAATCAGTTCAGACGGACGGAACGGAAAAGCTGATTACTATAGGGCTCCCGCCGATACTGGCGGGGCCCAAAAAACCCACGCAAATATTTCCCCCTTTACATAGTGACAGTTCTATCATTGAAGTTATCACCTTGTTCTTGTAAGCTGTGCTAAATTAACCCGAAGGAAAGACGTAGCAGGTTACTTCCATGACCTAATTATCTGTAGATCTATAATTGTCAGTAATGTTTAGTGACCTTGATTCTGTGAAATGCAGAGGCCAAGGACAAAGCTATTCAATGATGTACTATTTATAACACATGATGTTTTGTAAGTTTAACCCTGGATGGTGTAGAGATGAAATGTACTGCTAAAAATAAGAGTAACCATCCTTGAGTGGATATTAAGTGGCATTTCACAATACAAGCAATAGATAAAAGTTCTTTAAAGGCTTTCTAATCTCCGGTCAATACACAGAATGTGGGGGTCCAAGTGACAATTAAATGTCAACTGGCTGCCAAATATGGGTACAATACTTGTGTAGATAACCCAAGAAAATAGATTGATAACGTGCCATAAAAAGAAGTTGAACAGAGTTCGATCCCCAAAATAAAAGTAATAGTGTAAGACAAACTCAAATACGCGCTGTTCCACACTTGACAGAAGGCTTTCAATGTTTGGTCATTTAAATCCAAGGTAGTCATTGACGTCATAAAGTAAATGAAATATTTGACACTGTTCCAATGCCAACGTTCAGGTTCGATATTAAAGATTTGGAAATCCCAAACACAGTGCCCCAAAACCAGCTGGACAGCACAGACAGCTACCACCATCTAAGCTAAAGTAAGTTATATCTGTCCTTCAAATTCATACAGAAAACTTAATTACATGATTTTTAACATAACTAATCATTCTAACTATCAAGGAATTTCCAGCAGCTAACCAATACTAAACATTCATAATGACTGATTCTATTGAATGTTAAGCGATCCGCTTTCTTTCAATAATTCTGTTAAAAAACTGTTTCATCTATCAACGATTAGCATGTTCCTAAAATAAAGATTTCCACTACAACCTTTAACCTTATCTCCATGATGTACGTCATCAAGCTCACAAAATCTGTGTACTTATCATTTAAATGTCAGTGGAAGGACTGGTATCGTTTTTGTCGGACGACAAGAAAATTTATCTACCCTTTTATTTCTGAACAGGATATTCACGGAAAGCACACAAAATGGATCCAGCCGAACGACAAGCTTTACACAATGTGAAAGAAGAATTACAGAACTGTGCCGTTATTACTGACAAAATGCTGGTTCATCTTCTACAAAATCAGAAAATCACAAAAGCTGAAAAATACGAACTATCTGTAAGTATCATTATTTCCTTAGTTTTAGAAATTCTGTCAATGTCATTGCAAGTCATTTCCTTAGTTTTAGAAATGCTGATTTTTTCCTTTCCTTTCATTGTCTGTAACTTTTTTATTCAGAGACATGGAGCCAACTGTCAAAGAGTGAAAAGAATACTGCAAATAGTGAAGAACAGAAGAGAGCCATTGAAGACTCTTATCGATGCATTGCTTCTTGATACCAAAAATGACTACATTATTCAGAAGCTCAAGAAGAAAGTGAGATTTTGCCGTAAACGTCTCCAAGCTCAGGAAAACCAGACCTCTTCCTATTTTGGACAGCTAGATGATGTGGCGGACATACTCTATACGCGAGGCTATTTGACAATACACGGAGAATCTAGGAAAGTCACAGCAGGAACCAGCCACCAAGCACTTGTTGAAGACCTCACCAAATTTGTGGGCGATATCAGTAAATGTCGCCAGAGCTTGGAACCCTCCAGTGAGAGACAAAGTTTTCAGGAAATAATTGCCGAGTATAAAGAAAAGAAACACCAAGAAATCGAAAACGCCAAACTTGTGTGTGCCAAACTAGTGAAGAGCAAAAACAGTGATTTGGAAGAAAAACAGAAGCATATTAGAGATCTACAAGGAGAACTTACTAAGCTGAAAATAGAAAATGAGTCTATGCGCAAGAAAATGGGACTGGAAATAAAGACCAAAGTACAGGAGAATGTGGACCGTCTGCTGATGCTTCCTCGCCTGTCTCCCACAGACCCCGCCCCTTACGTGGAGACCGAGGAAGACATCCTGGACAAAAAGTTACGACAGCTTCCCTCCAAACGTCCCGAACCCCAGGAGCACGGCGAGTCCGACTCCGAATCGGACTGCGAATCTGACAGTGATGTACCTGTATCCAGTAAAATGATTACCTCCAGTGCTCAAATGGGAACCAAAATTGTCCACAACTACAACATCTACAACAACCACATGTACAGTGACGCCAAAGTCTATCAAAATTAGCTGTTATTAGATGTTATTCAGTTGTGCATCTATGAAGCCAAAGTCTATCAAAATTAGTTGTTATTCAGTAGTGCATCTACTGTCATTTTCTACTGTTGTACATTATTTGTTTTCTATATAGATTTGTTACTAATAAAATTTTCAAAACTAAAAAATGTTCAAAGCTCTTTCAGTCCAAGAATGTGATTCTATCTTCTTGAACTTGCGCCAAAGTCAATACTGACCGGGCCAGCTCTGATGATAAGGACACTCATGCCAAGTTAAACATTGGACTTATTACTTACATGTACCCTGCATTGAAAAGACCCATTAAATGTAAAGGTGGATTAACATGGTTTTAATCCATAAAAAACACACCCACAATATCATTGAAACTAGGGAATAGAGAATACACATTTAAGTTTGGTCTAAAAATGATATTTGGGTGAAGGTTGAGGTCAAAATAGCTTTTAAGGTCTTGGAAGTATCAACCATTGAATATTCAGAATGACAATTTCTGAACATGAAATAAGGACAATGACAATCCATATTTGGAGTAAGTGTGTAATTTCTCTGTCATCTAGTGCACCATTACAAACAAATTTTCAAAACTTTTAAACTATTAGATGAGTCATTGTGGCATTGTATATGAACCTTGAAAAAAAAGGGAAAAGGAGCAAGATTTTAATTAAATGTTAGACAAAAAAAAAAAAGAAAGAAAGAGAGAAAGAAAGCAGTAAATTCACATAGTTTTCATCTAGACCATGACCCCCATAAGACTACACATGCTAGATATGATAAAAACTGCAGATCAAGTACAGATACTAATAACGCTCTATATACCATTCAACCATTTATTCACTTAAAGCGTACATCAAAAAGTTGATTTGTTCAATACAAATTGTGTATTAATCGATATTAGATGGCAGAAACTTACAGGAGTTTTTATCCTCGATCTCCCCAAACTACATGAATTTAGATTTTCATCTAAAATCAATCTTTGGAAGGAGAAAATAACGATTTGCCTATTTAGTGTATGGACAGAATGGGCAATACAAATGAGGGCAAAAACTAGTGGCTTTAATTGCTCTGGTTCACTATGTCAAGTTTCATTCTGTAAAACCTATTGTATCATGACTGGCATTAGATAGACCCCTTGGTCTACATTCCTACTGAGTGTTTGAGAGGATTATCACATTATAATATAGGATTATAAGATTTAGCACGTGCACTGGTGGCGAACATAAAACATCAAAGGGACTACTGTATACAATATGCACAAGGAGTAAAAAAAAAAATCCTATAACGCAATTGTAACAAGGCATTTAAATCCATAGAGATGACTCATAAACAGATATCAATAATACTTACATGGACTTTAAACAAATACAAACCTCGTGTACCCGCAATTACCATTCATTGATTTTAAAGTACGAAATGCATTAAATATCAGAGTATAATCATCACGTGTGATTTCATAACAGGTTTCCTGGTTTATGCCTTGTTAGCTTGTAATTCAGATCATGGTCAGGCCTTTAAATTGTTGTTTTGCTGGTAAATAAAACCACATAATTAATGGAATAGTACATTATATCAGTATCTGTTTATCAAAATTAAGCCACTGGGTACTCTGTAAGATTATCTGTAATAACATCTTCATTATGGTTCTCTGTTTTGCTGTCCTGCACTGTAACAGAAAAGTCTGCCATTCCGTAGCTGCAGAACTGTAGCTCTCGGGGATAAAATAAACCATGTGATCGTCCAGAAATCTATACCAGATCCATACATTACAAAAACCTTTCATTTCTGCTATTTCTGCGCACCGTTCAGATAATAGTTTCATTGCCACCTTAATATTATGATATGAATTTAATGAAATGGAAATGACATGGTAAGTTTGTCATAATTAATTAATCGGGTATGTAATTGCACAAATCATTAGAAAACATGATGAATCTAACGATCAAGAGCATTCTCTTAAAGGACGGACCACAGAATAATCATGCGGCCACAGTAGGCGTACATTTCACTCTTGTTCTGTTAATTTATTGCGCAAATTTGTAAATTGATGACCCTTATCTACCTTCTAATAACTTGGAACCCCATCAAAACTTCTAATCTGGTAAGCTGAATGAACTATACAACACTCGGTAAGACTTAGGTAAGACTTAGCAGTCGCATAGTTCCCTGTAGACGAGTGCCAATATATTACTCACACACCACATTTCTTGCCCACCTCAGAGGGTCAAGAACAGACCCAAAAATGAAAAAATGTAGAAGACCAAAGCAAATACTGCTGGGTTCCCATTCAAATAAGCAAATAAAATTTACCCGGAAAACGTTACACCGAGTTCGCTGGTTACCCAGCAAATGAACTAACAGTTAAAAGCTATAGTGGAATTTGACAACTGCTTCAAAACATTGTATATCAAAAAACTGATTTCATTTGAAGATATCTAATAAAAGAAAATTGACAGCAAAATTAGTTTAAAAGTAAACCTTGAAAACCAATTACTGTCTTTCATGCATGCACTATGCATTAATATCTGGGATTTAAAGACATCGTATCTGCATTTTGATCTCAAAAACTAATTTATGGTATTTTGCAAGAAAACGAATATGTAGTATTAATTATGAGTAGCCTAAAAGCTGAAGCGCTGTGAAATCAAAATCATTTTGACGTTTAAGCCCTCAATGAAATTATTGTCTGGAGGACAATATATATACATTTTGTAAGTGACCTTTGTTGAACTTCATTCGGCAATACGTGACAACATTGTAAAGTGTTAGTGATATAAAAAAGCGTCAATTCGTTGTTGCATCATCGCACGTACATATTGCGTCGGCAATCTTAATACATTTAAAATGAGATAACCAGACACACATCAGGGTAATAATTTGTAATTTATCATCTTATCCAGTGTGTTTTGTAAATGTTAAATTCTGAAGAACTTTTTGTAGTTTTCTTGCTGAAATCTTCGATTTTGCCACCGCACATGCAAAATTTTGACAAAATCGTAGATCCTACACCTTATATTTAAGTTAACTTTTATTCACTGTTAAAAAAACTAAAGATGAAAATATATATAATTAAAATAAATAAATAATGCAGTCCTATATCTGCCATTACATTACTAATATTAATCCAAATAGGAAGTATCTGCAAGCAGTGTCATAATACAAAACGAACAATGACAGTTCCTAACAATGACAGTTCCTGGAATAACTGTGATGCAACAACAAGATTTCAGAGATACAATTACAAAATAAATGCAGGAAAATAAATACTGTTCTCAAATCAGAGAACAAAGAATAAAATTACAGAATATTCATTTGACCCCAGACTACAGCTATGACGTTTATAAAAGGCATAAAATGACCCCTCTCCCTCCAGAAAGATAATTAAATCCATCTGTGGGATATAAACTAAACATGTGGCAGTTAAAATGACTTCTATGGTGATGGTTTAACAGAATTTAAAGATCGGCCAACAGATAAGAAGCTCTTTCGATATTTCACCAAACTAAAGTCTCATTATTTCGGCACTTTAAACTGACAGATCTACAACATTTAGTTTCATATATCATTTGAATTTAAAACATTTTCTCCGCAGGGAGTGACGTCAATGGGATTAAAATACAAGAATTTGGAAAGTGTGATTTCATACTATGGAAAGGGGATACCACCCCTAAAGGACTCTTGATACGCATGCATAGTGACTACCACACTCTCTTGAGAACCAAACTTCATGGTAAGTTGTAGAGATTTAATTTTGTAAAAAGTTACTTTATCAAAAATCAATGTTTAAACAATATTAAAAAATGAAAAACATAACTTTATCTTTCTTTTTTTTATTCATTTTTTTTTTTTTTTTTTTTAGTTTTGTTTTTGTTTTGATACCTGTACCTAGATTAAATATTAGATAACACTTACGGAACAATTAAATGAAAACAGGATTACTATCTTAAGGGTCTAAATATTTATTAATTTTGCTGGTTGATTATTCCATTGCAGTTTTATGCCCTGAATACAAAAACAAGTTATAAAAAAAAAAAAAAAAAATAGAAGAAGAACAAGAACAAGGAATCAATGGGGGTTTTTTTTTTGGTTTTTTTTTTTTTATATAACTTTTGTTTTTGTATTCAGAAAAAAAAATTAATAAATATTTAGACCCTTAATAATGATAGTAATTCCTGTTTTCATTTAATTGTTCCGTTAGTGTTACCTAATTATGTAATCTATTTCTTATCTGTTTGAAAATTATATAAAGTATTTGGATCAAATTTTGGAGACAATGTAGGCCAAAGTTCCAAAACTTATTAAACAAACTTTTTCAATGTCATTTTCTTAAACTTTTCCAGCTATTGCAAACTTGAAAAGAATCAAAGTTTTGCATTTCTCATGGTTCAATATTCCTTACATTAAGGCATTTAGAATGTGGATTTAGTATGTACATAGAAATGCTCAGTTGCAAAGCATAATATGCATTATCTGAAATGTCACTCTGTCAACA
Organism: Ostrea lurida; assembly: GCA_903981925.1. Classification (NCBI taxonomy): domain Eukaryota; kingdom Metazoa; phylum Mollusca; class Bivalvia; order Ostreida; family Ostreidae; genus Ostrea; species Ostrea lurida. Next base: position 13,745 of record CAJDSM010019651.1, read on the forward strand.
GTGCTAAGTAAATAGCAATGTATTGACTTTATATCATGTGAATAAGATATGAATAGTAAATGCCTATCATTTGATGAAAATCTATCAATATTCCTAACACACATGCTCTTAAGAAACAAGACACAAGTTCTTTTTGATAAGAGAGAGTAGCAATTGGATAGGTAAAATCCCAAGATAAATAGGAGTCTCAATATCTCAGACCTACATATCAACAGGCTCCAGTAGACCAATTCCATTCAGGTGTAAGGTCTTCTGTCTTTTTAAATCTGAATGTTTGGGTGATTCATCCATTGGCACACAATTATCTTCTTTTGTTTCAAGGTTAATGCATACTTAAGTAATCTTTTCCAAAGACAATCTTAAGTTTGAAAATTCTTAGAGAGGGACAAGTCTGAAATTCTATGAGAGGGACTCACATGTTTGAATTTGCTTTTAAGCAGAAGGAGCATTTTAAAGATGGATTCTGCAGAGAAACAGGCATTACATAACCTACGACAAGATCTACAGAGCCACATGGTTATTACAGACCGTATTCTCAGGCACCTGCTACAACACAACAAAATCAGCAAATCCGAGAAATATGATTTATCAGTAAGTATTCAAAATCTCCACTTATTTCATAAAACAGGAATATTTTGCACTCTTCTATTTTCTGAATTGTTTTTAAGTAAACTAGTCCATTATTTAAATTTCTCTCATACTTTCTATTGTTTTGAAATTCTTTTGAATCAGATACACTTCTTTAAAAAAAATATTTTTTTCATTTACTATTAAAATACTCGGCTAATTTTGAAAGTTGCTAAATTTCAATATTTTCAGATTCATGGAGCAAGTTCTCAAAAAATCAAGAAGCTGATACAGATCCTGCAAACCAGAGGTCAGCCTCTCCAGATAATGACTGATGCACTGCTGCTAGAGAATCGCAATAATTTCATCGTAAAAAAACTAAATAAGAAAGTGCGGTTTTATCGTTCAAGACAAGAGCAGGAAGAAAGCCAAAGCAAAACACACATCAGCAATCAGCTGAACCCAATCAGTGAAATTCTATACAAGAAAGGATATCGAGTATTGTATGGATCGTGTCATAAACACGTGTATCCCAAAGGACATCAGAAGCTGGTGGAGGGAATGAACAGTTTTATGAAAACTATCGAGGACTGTCGGGACACATTCAATGGCTGCGAAACTCGACATTTCCAGGACATTGTTAAGGATTACTGTGAAAAAAAAGAAAGAGAAATCAAGGACGCAAAAGCCCTTTGTGCCAAATTAGTCAAAGTTAAAAACTGTGAACTTGACGAGAAGGCAAAGGAAGAGAATTGCTTGAGTGAAGAAGTAGAAAAGCTTAGGAAAGAAAATGAAGCTATACGCAAAAACATGGATAACGAAATTCGAGAAAAAGTTCGAGAAGGGGTTCGCCGAAGTTTGTTATCTATGCCAATGTTGAGTTCATGTTTAGGAATAAAGACTTTTGATAGGGCAAGAGAGCACTCAGAATCTTCAGAATTTACACAGAATAGTGACGAAGACTCGCTTTATAACGGTGACCCCCACGAGAATAGTGAGGAGGAAGAATCGAATTCAGAGACAGCTGATGACAACAGTGAAGCTGAGTGCCCGGCCACAAGGGTCACCCATAATTACAATATATTCAACAATTACATGTACAGTGACGCTAAAGTGTATCAGAGCTAAGCAACTGAATTCTAAACTACAGGAAAATGTGAAATTCTTCTTGCTTCTTTACATTTTTGAATTCAAGTGAATAGCAAAAACAACAAATCTGTCTGTGAAACACCAATGCCTCAATACAGGTACCCAAGATCTTGTCGCACGGAATACACCCTGTGAATATGAAAGCCCTATCAACAACTGTTCAAAAGTTATGACCAAAATTACGGTTTTTCAAAAGTAGGTCAAAACCCTAGGTGAAGCTCACAAGGTACCAAAAGAAAGGTCTTGTCACAAGGAATAGACAGCCCTAAGCTATACATTCGAAAACATCATGGACAAGGATAGAGTTTCTATTAAAAGACCAACAGACGCTTACCAAAAACTATTGGTCCCCATCTCTATGATTACAAATCAAAATTTTACAAATGTAATGTGCCAAACTATATAAAAATATATTTTTATATAAATAAAATAAAAAATAAATATATTTATATATATATAGTAATACGAAGATATAATGGGCCGAAGAATAATTAACAGGTCTCATTTTCAATCGTCAAGAGTTTATATACATCTTGTGTGGTATTATACCATATATTTTGGAACTTATATATAATATTATGTATAAGACATATAATTGAGGTAAGAGGATAAGAGATGAGAGAGAGAGAGAGAGAGAGGATGAGAGAGAGAGAGCGAGAGAGAGAGAGAATTGATTGCGATTTCACATTATTTATTCCAGAGCGCTTTCACCCTGCGGCTCTTCAGTAGAATCAAATAATTCTTGAAATTCCACTGAAGAGCCGTTGGGCAGAAGCGCTCTGGAATAAATACTGTGAGATCTTCACCTCAATTTTTACTATATTCGACTTGTACCAAGGACTTACTTCATTTAAATATATATATAGATCTATTTATTTCATGTTATGTTTTATTAACAATTAAGAGAAATCAAATATATATTTATTTTGTTGTGAATACAAGGCGAGTAACAATATGTATAACATGCGACACACAAATGGTAATGTAGACACCTTCAAACAAGTGTACAAAATCTGCTGTTCAAGAGTTAGAAGACCAAAAACACTCTCAATGCTTTTTGAAATAATTGCTTTCATGCAAAAGAAAACCTATTCAAAAAGTCTTTTCATAGCATATTGTTTACCTTCCAAAAGACCCTATGTTATCACTGCCCTCAAGTCTTGTTCTTTTGCCAACTGTTGTCATTCTATCCAATATTGGCTTTATAGACATTGTGAAATACATAAAAGATTTTGAATGCAATTATACTTGCCCATTTGTTAAGACATTAGTTACAAAATAATAGTTACACATAAAGCAGTGCCAACAAACCATTAACCTATTCACTGAATAATATGCTGTACGACATTTGGGAACTGTATAACACAATTAACATGCTTAACAATCCTCTAATATCTAACACCAATATTGATTCTGGTAGATCATCTGGTAATATCTAACACAATAATTATGCGGTATTACAATCGTAATATTACACAATAATTGAGGATGGCGTAGATCATTTGAACAATAT
>CAJDSM010019654.1:0-10835 GCA_903981925.1 Ostrea lurida
AGTCGTGAGGTGATTTGTGAGAAGATGAAATGAAGAAAGAGTGTGCAAGGGTGAATACAGATAGGGGTGAATATGACGGAGATGAACAGATGAGAAGAGTGAATGAATCTAAGAAGTTCTATGGATTGAGTGAGTTGGAAGTGAGCGATGGGTGAGTCGATCTTATATGGGCGTTGTGGTTTGTACATGTGGTCTAAGGAATGGCCGGGAATGTGGTTATTTCTGTACATGTGAAGTCTATAATGATGCGTGTGAATGGTTTATTTTACATCGTGAGTCTATATGAATGCGTGTGGTTATTCGTACATGTGAGTCTGATATGATGCGTTGGTTCCGTACATGTGGAAGCTATATGAATGTGCGTGTGGTTTATGTACATGTGACTGAGTCTATATGAACTGGATGTGTATTGTACATGTGAGTCTATACTGATCGGGTATATGTATCAGGGGAGTATAGTGCGTAGTTTACATGATGAGTCTAGTAGTGTGGCGTAGGGTATCTGTACATGGGATCATATGATGGTGGAAGTGGTATTTGTACATGTGGGAGTCTAATGATGCGTGTGGTTGGTACCATTGTGAGTCCTAATATTGATGTGTGGTATTGTAACATCGTGAGCTATATGATTGGGTCGTCGCGTTGTACATGTGAGTCTAATATGGCGAGTGCGGTAGTAATGGAGTTGAGTCATATAAGTGTTTTGTACATGTGAGTCTATATATGATGGTGTGTTTTGTACATGGATAGTCTATGATGATGAGGAGTGTGGTCTTTGTACATGTGAGTCTATATGATGGGTACCCTTACATGTGAAGTCTAATTGATGGGTTTTTTGTACATGTGAGTTATATGAGGTGTGTATTGTACATGTGTGAGTCTATATGATGGGTGTGGTAGTATGCTTGGAGTCTATATGATGGTATTGTACATGTGAGTCATATGAATGGGTGTGGTTATTTGACATGTGAGTCTATATGATGCGGGAGGTATTGTACATGTGAGTCTATATGATGGCGTGTGGTTTGTACACTGTGATGAGTCTATATGAATGGGATATCATGATAAATGGCCACGCACGCAGATATGTCGTTGGTGTTTTGTACATGCTGAATGTCTAAATATGATGGGGAATTGTCTTGTATTCTTGTTTTCTTGTCTTACCTTACATGTGAGCAGTGCATGCTCCCCGGGACAGTATCCGGAGCGCTCTATACTGGCAGTAATCTTGACTAAACCACCATCACCAATCCCAAAGGCTTTTGAAATTTTTCTTTCTTGACTTCGAACAACTGGTTTCTGTTTGAAATAAATGTAGTGTGTTATAATTGTTCCTTTCTTCACTCAGCGATATGATTAATATAAATCACAAAATAAGCCCATTCATTTGCAAGAAAACAAGGAATAAGAGCTTTTTCAAATGGACATAAATTAAATGATGTAATTTTTTGTTGCAACTTACTGCATAGAGAGGAAGATCAATATCCACTTTGGCCAAGTATGTGAAACATTTATATTTGACTACGTTAAAATGAGGCATTGGGAGGCCAATCTCTATTTTTATAAACCATCGTGTTGCACCATGGGTACCTTCAAATGAAGAGTGCACCTTGTCGTTTGGAATGACATAGTTGAAAGGGTATTTGTATTTGCCTTGCAGAAGTTCCAGACACGCTCCATTACCTAAAAGATTGGCAAATACACAAAGATAGAGAAGGACTATATCTAATAACAGCAGTAATATAATCATGAACATAATCATTTATCTTATTTCTATCAAGAGGTTGATTCAGAAAAATCAGAGAGAGAGAGAGAGAGAGAGAGAGAGAGAGAGAGAGAGAGAGAGAGAGAGAGAGAGAGAGAGAGAGAGAGAGAGTTCCTCTACCTTTGGAAAAATGTGAAGTTAACTGTTTTGTATACAACTCATGGGCCTTAAACTTATCATCCTCAAAATCCCTCCTGGCAGCGTTAGATTCTCTCCACTCCACATAGGTTGCACCAATCATAGAAGTGGTGATGAAGTTCACCTTCACTGCGGAACTGACATTCACAAACCAGGTGCCCTGGACACGCTCCCCCGCAAGGAAAACCTCCTTACCCTTCAAATCGTATGTTACCAAGTCTATTGCAGGCATTTCAATAGGTTATACATGATCTGATGAACAGGCTTGTGTATTTATATGTACTTGTATGTAGATATTCAAATTGCGAAATCACTGATTAGATATGGCTAGTTAAATGTGTAAAATAAGATTAATCTATTCAGGTGACTTTGTATCATTAGAGTGATAAGACACTGTTTGTCAACAGTTTATCTCCAGAAATAAATATATACAAGCATTCATAGTCACTCATATTGGCTTACTCCAATCACTTAATAATAATCAGAGTATATCTTCTACCATTCCATGTTACATGCTCTTTATTTCAAAAATATAAATGACTATGTATCATAATTGTATTTTCATTTTTATTTCATAATTGACAAAACAAATTACAACAGTATACAAATGAATTTTAGAAAAAGAATAATGTTTTTATCACAATGCACATGAACATTTCCAAATTTCTTTAAAATTATATTTTGGATTCAGTGTTTTATGATAACATTATGACAACAAGCAAATATACCATCAACAAATGTTTATATCATTTAGAATAACGATTTTTGGTGGAAAATGTTGCATTGATTAAAGCCTTATGATAGCTAGAAGCACTTGTTACATGAATAATTGAATAGAAAAAGGGAAAAGGGATCTCCTTGTCTTACAACTAAATATGTTATAAATCAATGCACAACATGAACAAGACAGATCAGATCATCTCTATTTTTAAGAATATTTACAATACACATGAATGTTTTACACATCTTGTTTTGAAAGTTTGCTTATTATGTGCCAAGAAAACATTGTACAGATACAAAATTAGACATTGAAAAAAGAATTAAATTAAGCTAGAACAACAAACAACACAAATTGTGGGGTGTATTATCCTAATCCCCATTACTTAATTTTTGCTACATTTTTTTTCATTACTGCCTGCATATGTCACAACCTTTGAATTTGCCCTTCAATGATACATGAAAATATTTTGATAATCGTAAAAATTAAAAAATATGCCCATATACAGCAAGTGAAGTACAAAATCCTTTGAGTAAAAATAACAAGATTGATCATAACAAATATGAATGGAAAAAAAGTGACACATTTCATCATATAAAAATATCATTTCATTATCAACTACATGATACCTTACAAAACATTATGCAGCTCAGTGAAATCAACAGCATTATGCAAATAGAAAAATGAAAGTGACTGGTGACAAGAAAATGAAAACTGCTTGGCAGTAATATCATAATTCATTGTATGAAATTTTTCTGTTTCCACACACAATAATCCCATCCAGATGTTTCAAATTCAGCTTCTGGTAATGAATACCTAAACAACAGTACATTTTCCATATCTTCAATACAATGAAATATGGATAAAACGAAATAAAAAATAAATAGATGAAAGGTCTTGCTTTGCAAGTACATTAAATGGATTTGATGGATCTACAATATACTAGTTTCAATTTATGAACAGTAAAAATCTGAACACTACAGTGTTAAATATATACATTATGTGGAGCACATTTGAACATATCTTGCAAGTCATCATTTTTCTTATTTCATAAATTCATTTCTGTTTTAAAATCCACACACGGAAAGCGACCTATAACCCTCTAATGCCCTTGAAAATTTCACTAATTTTCCAAATCAACAACAACAAAAATAAAAACCCATTATGCCCAAAATAGCACTACCCAAAGAATACAAAATGATAGTGGAATACAAGCAGTTCACAATTTTGATGAATGAAATATTTTATACAACAGATATGCAAGTGTGTACATCCTTTATGCTTTCACAATTTGTCTGCTTTTGATTTTGCTGTTATCAGTAAATTCCATCATCAAACTTGACACAGTTCGTCTTATCAAATGCTTTACTTAGCAAATTGACATGTTTTTCCTCATCACTAAATTTTGGAACTGGCAACAAATCAGCATTCCACCGTTGCTGGGCATTCTTCACTGGTTTTTCAGAAGTCTCGTAACCTAGCAGTTTCACCTGCACAGGTTGAATATTTTCAATGTCTGCTCCTTTTGGTGAATATTTCTTGCTTTCCGACCGCCGTTTTGCAAACTTAAACACAAAGTACATCACAAAAAGGATCACAAGCAGGATGACCATAGCTGCTAGCACACAGATGATGATGGTAGTAGCATCCTTATCACTCTTTTCTGGACCTGCAAAAACAAAAACATTCACTGTATCTTAACATTAAAACAAGAGGCCCATGGGCCACATCGCTCACCCGAGCAGCATTTCCTAGCAATAAACAAGCTTCAGCAAAACTTATTATACATCAAAGGTAACAAATGAAAATTAATTAATTATAAACTTATTAAAACTTCATAAATCAGCAAATTCCCTTGTAGAGGGGTATGGCCTTTCATTCTAACTTTCACCTATGGATGCGGCTTTTGAGCCAAGTTTGGTTCCCCATACTTTCACATGTAAAAATTTGATCCCTCATTGTGGTCCTAACCTACTCCCGTGGGCCATGATCTAACAAATTTGAATGTACTCTATATCAGGAAGCTTTCAGATAAATCTCCACTATTATGGGCCAGTGGTTCTTGAGAATAAAATTTTTAAAGATTTTCCCAACACATTGATCCCCTATTGTGGCCCTACCATATCTGCAAGGGTCATGATTTTTAAAAATCTGAATCTCCACTATACCAGGAAGCTTTCATGTAAATTTCGGCTTTTCTGGTGCAGTGGTTCTGAGAAGATTTTTAAATGACCCAACCTGTTTTTGCATTTTTGTGACCATCTCCCCTTTGAAGGGGAAAAATCCCCTTCACACAAGAATGCTTTATGGTAAATCTGATTGAAGGGCCTAGCAATTATGGAGAAGAAGTTGAAATTATGAAAAATTTACAGGCAGACAGATAGACGACAAAAAATGTGATCAAAAAAGCTCACTTGAGACTTCAGCTCAGGTGAGCTAAAAAAAAAACAAAACCAAAGACAATCTTCTCAAACCATAAATTTTGCTATTTAAGTCTCTGTGAAATTACCTCTCTCTGCCTCAACCTTGACACTATCAGAAGGGTCAGGATCTGGTAGAGACCGCACTTCTATGGTTGTTGTTTCATCTAAAAAAAAAAACAACCCAACAATTAGGTACACAAATTGTACAGTTTTAAAGCTAGTATACACTTCTGGACAAAATAAATTTAACACTTACTGATGCCATGTACATGTACGGCCAAATGTTGGAACATTTTCCAGCAAAATAAGTTCAAGAAAAACAGTCTATATGTCTTTTAAAAATATTTGTCAATACTTATAAATCTTCTCTAAAAAAAATATTCTATATTCATTACAAATTCAAAGGAATGGGAATTTACTTCATTATATATGTGTATAAATTTGCTACCTACGTATTTGCTATAGATGAACGACTTTAATATAGAATATATAGCAAATTACCAGCACACACTGGACAGCACTCTCCTGGTACATTGACCATGTATCTACAGGACAGGATGGGGCAGGGAAGGTCAAGACACGTAACTCTGCCATCAATACAGTAACATTTAGTACAGTTGTTCTTTAGCCATTCTTCTCCTGAAGCATATGTTATACCATTGTCTGAACAAATTTCCTGGTGGCTGAAGTCTGAAATGCAAGAGTTGTCTTTCTTACAGCAGAGTATGAAACATGACATTCAGAGATACACGCTTCATGGACCTTGACATTTTAGATATAGCCTCCCTGACTATAGTAACATTACCTAGACAGGTTGGACAACAGCTGCCTTTGCGTAGGACTGACTTGGAGCAGGTGACTGAGGGACAGACCTGGGAGAAGCAGTGGACCTGTCCGTTCCTACAGGTACAGCTCTGACAGGGGTTAGACTTCCATACGTCCCCATCACTATACGTGTAACCAGAGTCCGTCCGACAGGCCCTCTTTGATGGAAGATTAGAGATTTGTAAAGACTTGTCCTCTTCTGTAAGGATGAAAAAAATCTTATTTAGAAAAGGTTTTTCCCCCGTCTAGCCTTTCTGTCCAGAATTGTCATTAGTCTCTCATAGTGAATTCAGAAGTACATGTACTGATTTGATGCTTTGTCGACATTACTGCTATATATATATATATATATATATATACATAGTCCTTTATGCTCAAAAGGCTATGCCTAATGATATATATTTGTATTGAGGCAAATACTCCAGAAGCACAAGAAAAGTGAATTGTTCACTCCATTCAAAATCAGAGTAAAATTTATATATGGTTCATTTATTAAAGTTCCTAAATTTTATGAAATTTTCTACACCATATAAAAATATTCAATATGAATACTATTAAATAGTTGGTATATAATAATAGCTCTATAAAAGGTAAATGTTTCATTTCTTTTTAGTTCTTTACACTTAAGAGTACCAGAAAATGGTACATAGATTCCGTTGCACATATACATACAGCCACATATAAGATTGCTTTGCACCATAATGAAATTCTTATCGACTCTGTTACACATGAATTACAAAAAAGTTTGACCTTGGCAAACTGGACAACAGGTTTTGGGTAGGATTGTGGGATAGCTACACAGCAGCGGGGGACAAGCATGGGTCTCGCACAAAATGCTCCCATTGTGGCACAGGCACTGGGTACAGTTGTCTAGATGCCACGACTCCCCCTCCACAAAGTAACGACCGTCCGACGACTCGCACATCTCCCTCGTGCCTTTCGATTGGGGTAAAATTACATTTCCTGTAAAACACAAAGTAACTTAGTACCGTAAAGATGTTTTCAATCTATGGGAAGGTTGAAAGCTGCTTTGTAACTGATCCCAGGGCCCATAATACATTGCATAAGAGCATCTTTAATCTCAAGGCTTACAATCTTCATAGATGATCATCTAAGCAAACAAGAAGAATAATGTAGAAAATGTTTCCCAGTTAAACAGAATTACTTGTAAATATCATATATGCTTTCACCAAGGACAATACAAAGAAGTTTACCAGGACACGAGGGGCAGCAGTCTCCGAGTCTGAACACTGGGGTACTACAGGACGGCCGGGGGCAGGATATGAGGGCACACATCTCCTGTCCCCCGTAACAGTAGCACTGTCGACAGCCATCGTGCCAGGAGTCCCCATTCTCATGGTACTGACCATCTGCCGACAAACAAGACCTTTCTGTGTGCTTCACATCGAAAATAGAGGGAGTATTCTCATGCCTGCTGTTACCTGGAAAACATAGGGGACATTCAATCAAAATGTACAAGTACTTGATTTTTAAAAACAAGATTATTTAGAATACAATCCAACAATACATCTATTAGCTATTGATGATGTATGAGGCACTCTAACCTAAATGTACTAGCGGCTGATTCACACTGGGCTATGTACCAGCAACCATGACAACCTTAATCCACATTGCATTCATACTGCAATTCTCAACTGAGTTTGCTTTCGATCAAAGTGGTGAAATTAACCCACTCTGTTCAAGTAGCAAAAATTAAAAGGGACAAAAATTCTATTTATTCAATGCATTACTACCAGTGCATATAGTTTTAAGAACCTTGTTACACTGATTGAATCTGATGTGCTACTTTTGCACATGCTGCAATCACACTGCACTTGATCTGGGTTATCAAACCACATAATTCCTGATGCAGAGTAACTTAATCCACTTTGGATGTGTGATTAAGTTCACAAAATGTGAACAAATTGTAAGTTAACTGACTTTATCCAAAGTAACCTGAACTAATTGTGTATAGCACACCAGTCCCAAGTTTTCATGAGATATATCTCCTCACAAGATCATGCTGCTGAGACCTTAATCAGGTTTTTGGCTATATATAATTTGTATATACATTATTATTGAAAATTTCTATTTTCATTTTTTCACATCTTTATAATTTTACAAACTACCGTAATTTTAATATTTCAGTCCACACACGGTAAAATAAATCCCAGCAAAGGACCAATCATCCTATTAGTAGCGCTGTTGTGTCATGAATGGACAGATTAATTGTGTGGATATTCAATGTTATGTTTACTCGTACCCTGTTAATGCTCTACAAATAAACATGATGCCAACCTCTGGCCACGTTAATTTTCGTTAACTTTACACTGTTTTGGCACTTGAATGCTCCCTTTTGATAGCCATTTAGGCAAGGTAGTCAGAAATGAGAAAAATAAATCCCTCATCATGAATGTGCTAATTTTCTATCCTTCCATCATTAACGGAGGCGAAATGATCAAATTCAATGAAAGGTTAATCTCCTTTTGGCACAATGTCGCAGCAAGCAAGTAAATCATGAGAAATAAATGATCCAAACTAGCAAGGCAGTGAAAAAATGTGTCAAAATTTATCACACTGAATCCTTGAGGATTTTAATCAGTGAAATCACTTTCTTGCAAAGACAAATAGTAAATAAGAATGTAAGGATCAGAACCACTCCATTCATACTTCACCTAGCTGCTTTAGACTTCATACTCGTTCCTATTGTACCTTGGTTGCCAAGAAACACTCATTTTCACCCCGCAATGATAATTTTCAAGCTAATACTTCAACTGTTTCAGTCTACAACCTGATGAAATGAAATCCCAAACTTAATAGTTCATTGTTTATAATATTATAGCACATCTTAAGATAACAGAGAGGACTTTAAATTGCCTTCAAAAATGATTTTCCAATATACATGTATCAATTTTAGAAGCAAACAAAATGTGAAACTTCATACACTAGGTTTTCCTATTTGGAGCTATCAGACGGTACGCCATCAAATCTTTGGCAAGGTATTTCATAAAAGATGCAATATTAACACATTTTAATAGGTGTTGCATATAAATACACAGTCATCTTTCATTCTAAATTTATAGAATTCATCCAAAATTCTTCACAGGATACTACTGGTAAATGGGTACACACAGTCATTGAATCTAGATATACAACACCAAAAATAGCTCACGTTAATGATGAAAAGTCACTTCATCCACCTTATACCTTTAAAATAACCCTATTTGTACGTTGTTCCGTGATCTACTGCTTTCTTTCTTACTCTGCTACCGAGGTCTTAATTAGGACATAAAATACCATGTTAATATCACACTACCAGAAGCTGGCTTATTACATCTAATGGAGGCTAAAGGTCACCTAGGAATGCATATCGCACCTGTCTGTTTTGCCAGGTTTGCGAACGATGTCCTCAACACACCACTTGCACAAAAGTCAACATCCGTTGCAAAAAACGGCACTCCCTGTACATTTCTTATTTGTCACAACTCTTCAAGCTTCTTCACGCCTCCTTCTAGCACATTCTGTTTATTGGGGAATCATAACATTTCTTTTTCTACAAGTATTTCAACAAATACTTTACATGTGTTTTATGGTGTGCTAATCTTATTTGGAAACAGTTTAACTGTGCCAAAACTTCCTTTTTATGTTGAATGATCCGTAAATAAAGTTTAAAATGAGTCCGATTCCCAGAGCTTTGACCCTGTTTGAAGGAAATTTTCATCCATGTGTTGAATGTAAATTACAAAGATAAATGTTGATGACATCTGTCCTATCCTTGAACAAACATGTACTGGTAAGCAGGACTATTCGTTATCAAGTTAAGCAACTGTACTTGACTCTTAGAACATCTGAGGTATAATGAACTTAAGTTTCAAAGATCATACCTTCGCTTTCTTATTTGTCAAATTTGAATTTCTTACATGTTTGAAGTGATGCCAAGAATTTTGTACCTCTGTTTTCCTTCTTAGTCATTTAAAACATGCACTATAGTTACAGCACTGACCAATTTCATCAACATTATGTCAAGCATTTACATGATACACACATATAGACTTACTCTACAGTATTTACTTGTTTCTCCACTACTATTGGTGTTGAGCAAGTTTACGATTTACGATACATTTTTTTAATTCATACAGTTTACGTATAGCTAAACTATTTTCGTATAATATTGCTATAAACATCTATAATATACACTGCTAGTTTATATATTAGCTGTAGATTCTTCATCATTACTTCAAGTGATTTTACAGAAAGCAATTGATGATTTACGAAACTAGTTCACATTTCACAGCATCATACATGTGATTCTCCCGGCGGGAGATTAAAAATCTCCCGATTTGAGACTCCCTCCCGTCCCTCCCGCTAAAAGTTAAAATCTCCCGTAATTTCAAAATTTCAACTCAAAAAAATTATGACCGCCAAATACCGTGTACGAAGCCATTTTGGTCTCAATGTCAAATTCTATTCAGTCCCAAGCACTGTGTACATTGCAATAGGACTAATTATCCACTTGCTGAACCAGGTGGTAGATTTCACACCTGTCGTGACCTGATCTACCCAGCACATCTCAAAATCTGTCAAAATCACCCCTCTGAAAAACCACAATCTTGTTTTCATGGATCCTTGATTTTATTAAATAAACAACAATTAATGTGTAGTAATTAACTTCACTTAACCCTGCATGCTCTATACTTGTTTATTAAAGGATAGCTTAGCCTGGGTCAATGTTATCGAGGGCCGACTACTAATAGGAAGATAAATCTTCACACTTAACCAAGCGAAAAGTAGAAACCGCGTTGTATTCGAAAAATGTACAGTCGCTGAATAAAGGTAAAATTTCATGAAATTACATGGAAGTTGAATATGTTTAACGTAATAAATGTTATTGTAATAAAATAATTAGAGATTACGTCTATGCACTTAATGTGATAGCTGATTATACACATGGAGAAAAAACCCCACC
>CAJDSM010019654.1:10860-60760 GCA_903981925.1 Ostrea lurida
TGTCCAGAATTGTCATTAGTCTCTCATAGTGAATCAGAAGTACATGTACTGATTCTGATGCCTTTGTGACATTTACTGCTATATATATATATATATATATATATATAGAAATAATATATATAATCTATTATGTATATATATTATATATATATATATATATACCGTATATCTATATATATAATATATATAGATATATATATACACCACACACCACACATAGCCTTTATGCTCAAAAGCTATGCTAATGTATAAAATGTGTATATGAGGCAAAATACTCCAAGAAGCCACAAGAAAAGTGATTGTTCGACTCCATTCAAAATCAGAGTAAAATTATATATGGTTCATTTATTAAATTACCTATATTTTTATGAAATTTTCTACACCCATATAAAATTATTCAAAGAAATACTATTAATAATGGGTGGTAGAAATAATAATAGCTCTACTAAAAAGGTTAACTGTTTCATTCTTTTTATCTTTACACTAAGAGTACCAGAAAATGGTACATAATTCCCGTTGGCCACATATACATACAGCCAACATATAAGATTGCTTGTGCACCATAATGAAATTCTATCGACTCTGGTACACCATGATTACAAACAAGTTTGACACTTGGCAAACTGACAACAGTTTATGTGTAGGATTGTGGATAGCTACACAGCAGCGGGACAAGCAATCGTCTCGCACAAAAATGCTCCCATTGTGGCACAGGCCACGGGTACAGTTGTCTAGAGCCAACGACTCCCCTCCACAAAAGTAACGACCGTCCGACGACCGCACATCTCCCTCGTGCCCTTCGATTTGGGGTAATTACATTTTCCTGTAAAACACAAAGTAACTTAGTACGTTAAAGAATGTTTTCAATCGATGGGAAAGGTTTGAAAGCTCTTGTGTAACTGATCCAGGCCCTATAATACATTGCATAAGAGCATCCTTTAATCATCAAGGCCTTACAATCTTCATAGATGATCATCTTAAGCAACAAGAGAATAATGAGAAAAATGTTCCAGATTAAACAGAATTTACTTGTAAATTTATCATTATATGCTTTCACCAAGGACAATTACAAAGAAAGTTTACCAGACACGGGGCAGCAAGTCTCCGAGTCTGAACACTGGGTACTACAGTACGGCGTGGGCAGGATATTGAGGCACACATCTCCTGTCCCCCGTAACAGTAGCACTGTCGACAGCCATCGTGCCAGGAGTCCCCATTCTCATGGTACTGACCATCTGCCGCAAACAAGACCTTTCTGTGTGCTTCCATCGAAATAGGAGGGAGTATTCTTCATGCTGCTGTTACCTGGAAGAACATAGGGGACATTCAATCAAAATGTACAAGTACTTCATTTTTAATAAACAAGATTATTTAGAATACAATCCAACAATACATATTAGCTATTATGATTAGTATGAGGGCACTCTAACCTAAATGTACTAGCGGCTGATTCACACTGGGCTATGTACCAGCAACCATTGACAACCTTATCCACATTGCATTCATACTGCAATTCTCAACTGAGTTTGCTTTCGATCAAGTGGTGAAATTAACCCACTCTGTTCAAGTAGCAAAAAATTAAAAGGGACAAAAATTCTATTTATTCAATGCTACTACCAGTGCATATATTTTTTAAGAACCTTGGTTACACTGATTTGAATCTATGTGCTACTTTTGCACATGCTGCAATCACACTGCACTTGATCTGGGTTATCAAACCACGATAATTCCTGATGCAGAGTAACTTAATCCACTTTGGATTGTGATTAAGTTCACAAAATTGAACAAAGTGTAAGTAACTGACTTATCCAAAGTAACCCTGAAACTATTGTATAGCACACCAGTCCAAGTTTTCATAGATATATCTCCTCACAAGATCATGCTGCTGAGACCTTAATCAGGTTTTTGGCTATATATAATTTGTATATACATTATTATTGAAAATTTCTATTTTCATTTTTTCACATTTTATATTACAAACTACCGTATTTAATATTTTCAGTCCACACCGGTAAAATAAATCTCCAGCAAAGGACCAATCATCCTATTAGTAGCGCTGTTGTGTCATGAATGGACAGATTAATTGTGTGGATATCAATGTTATGTTTACTTGTACCTGTTAATGCTCTACAAAATAAAACATGATGCCAACCTCGGGCCACGTTATTTTTCATTAACTGTTACACTGTTTTGGCACTTGAATGCTCCCTTTTGATAGCCATTTAGGCAAGGTAGTCAGAAATGAGAAAAATAAATCTCATCACTGAATGTGCTAATTTTCTATCCTTCCATCATTAACGAGGCGAAATGATTCAAATTCAATGAAAGTTTAATCTCCTTTTGGCACAAATGTCGCAGCAAGCAAGTAAATCATGAGAAATAAATGATCCAAACTAGCGAGGCAGTGAAAAAATGTGTCAAAAATTTATCACACTGATCCTTGAGGATTTAATCAGTGGAAAATCACTTCTTGCGAGAAGACAAATAGTAAATAAGAAATGTAAGGATCAGAACCACTCCACTTATACTTCACCTAGCTGCTTTAGACTTCATTACTCGTTCCTGATTGTACCTTGGTTGCCAAGAAACACTCATTTTCACGCAGCAATGATAATTTTCAAGCT
Source organism: Ostrea lurida (assembly GCA_903981925.1). Taxonomy (NCBI): domain Eukaryota; kingdom Metazoa; phylum Mollusca; class Bivalvia; order Ostreida; family Ostreidae; genus Ostrea; species Ostrea lurida. The sequence continues at coordinate 13,485 of CAJDSM010019654.1, forward strand.
AATACTTCAACTGTTTTCAGTCTACAACCTGATGAAATGAAATCCCAAACTTAATAGTTCATTGTTATAATAGTATAGCACCATCTTAAGATAACAGAGAGGACTTATAATTGCTCTTCAAAAATATCAATATACAGTATCAATTTTAGAAGCAAACAATGTAAACTCATACACTAGGTTTTCCTATTTGACTATCAGACGGTACGCCATCAAAATCTTTGGCAAGGTATTTCATAAAGATGCAATATTAACACATTTTAATAGGTGTTGCAATAAAATACACATCATCTTTCATTCTAAATTTATAGAATTCAGCCAAAATTCTTCACAGGATACTACTGGTAAATGGTACCACACCAGCATTGAATCTAGATATAACAACACCAAAAATAGCTCACGTTAATGATAACAAGTCACTTCATCCACCTTATACCTTAAAATAACCCTATTTGTACGTTGTTCCGTGATCTACTGCTTTCTTTCTTACTCTGCTACCGAGGTCTTAATTAGGACATAAAAAATACCATGTTAATATCACACTACCAGAAGCTGGCTTATTACATCTACATGGAGGCTAAAGGTCACCTAGGAATGCATATCCACCTGTCTGTTTTGCCATGTTTCGAACGATTGTCCTCAACACACCACTGCACAAAAGTCAACATCGTGCAAAAACGGCACTCCCTGTACATTTCTTATTTGTCACAACTCTTCAAGCTTCTTCACGCCTCCTTCTAGCAACATTCTGTTATTGGGGAATCATAAATTTCTTTTTCTTACAAGTATTTCAACAAATACTTTACATGTGTTTATGGTGTGCTAATCTTATTTGGAAAACAGTTTACTGTGCCAAAACTTCCTTTTATGTGAATGATCCGTAAATAAAGTTTAAAATGAGTCCGATTCCCAGAGCTTTGACCCTGTTTGAAGGAAATTTTCATCCATGTGTTGAATGTAAAATTACAAAGATAATGTTGATGACATCTGTCTATCCTTGAACAAACATGTACTGGAAGCAGGACTATTTCGTTATCAAGTTAAGCAACTGTACTTGATCTTAGAACATCTGAGGTATAATGAACTTAAGTTCAAAGATCATACTTCGCTTTCTTATTTGTCAAATTTGAATTTCTTACATGTTTGAAGTGATGCCAAGAATTTTGTACCTCTGTTTTCCTTCTTAGTCATTTAAAACATGCACTATAGTTACAGCACTGACCAATTTCATCAACATTATGTCAAGCAGTTTACATGATACACACATATAGACTTACTCTACAGTATTTACTTGTTTCTCCACTACTATTGGTGTTGAGCAAGTTTACGATTACGATACATTTTTTTAATTCATACAGTTTACGTATAGCTAAACTATTTTCGTAATAATATGCTATAAACATCTATAATATACCACTGCTAGTTTATATATTACTGTAAGATTCTTCATCATTACTTCAAAGTGATTTTTACAGAAGCAATTGATGATTTACGAAACTAGTTCACATTTCACAGCATCATACATTGTGATTCTCCCGGCGGAGATAAAATCTCCGATTTTGAGACTCCCTCCCGTCCTCCCGCTAAAAGTTAAAATCTCCGTAATTTCAAAATTTCAACATCAAAAAAATTATGACCGCCAAATTACCGTGTACGAGCCATTTGAGTGTCAATGTCAAATTCTATTCAGTCCCAAGCACTTGTTTACATTGCAATAGGACTAATTATCCACTTGTCTGAACACCAGGTGTAATTTTCACACCTGTCGTGACCTGATCTTACCCAGCACATCTCAAAATCTGTCAAAATTCACACCTTGAAAACCACAATCTTGTTCATGGATCCTTGATTTATTAAATAAACAACAATTAATGTGTAAGTTAATTAAGTTCACTTAACCCTGCATGCTCTATACTTGTTTATTAAAGATAGCTTAGCCTGGTCAATGTTATCGAGGGCCGACTACTAATAGGAAGAATAACTCTCACACTTAACCAAAGCGAAAGTAAAACCGCGTTGTATTCGAAAAATGTACAGTCGCTGAATAAAGGTAAAATTTCATGAAATTACATGGAAGTTGAATATGTTTAACGTAATAAATGTTATTGTAATGAATAATAAATTAGAGATTACGTCTATTGCACTTAATGTATAGCTGATTATACACATGGAGAAAAAACCCACCCAAAAACAGTAGCATCAACTCCTAGTATATCCACGAGCAGGCATGAGGGTGTGGTGAGGGTACTGAGACAGTTCAATATTCTAACTAGTTTAGCAGCAGTACCACCATAGATAAAGTTGCCTATACAGGAACTTGTATCTTCCGTAATAAATATGTGATATAAAATTGGTTATTTAATTTACAAAAAAAAAAAAAAATGTACTTCTCATGTGTTAACTAGAATTGACAATTTTTCAACAAAAGCCCTATATTGAACTTAAAACCCTTCAAAAATACAAATACAAATAAATGAATAAAATTTGAATTTAAAAAAAGCTCAAACACATGATTTATGTAAATTATTAACCAGTGGACACATAAGAATGCATTGAAAAAATGTCGACAAAAGTCTCCAGTTTTCAGACCAAAACTCCAGCTGAAAACTTCAAATCTCCAGTTGTGATGACATGACAGTTCTGTCACATGTATGCAGCATTATCCCCCAGTTTCTTCACCATTACACCAAATCAATTCATTGTACATACCTTTACATTTACATAATTGACAGCCCTGCTCGTTCTTCACGTAACCATGTGCACACTTCTTGCTGCAGGAAAATGGCGGACATTTGTTACAGCTGCACTTCTGGCAGCCATTGCGAGACACTTTTAGTCCGTAAGTACACTGCTTCTTGCAGTCGTCCATGGCGGGACAGATAGAACGAGGTTTAGCACACTCGCAGACCTCCTCTCCATCCGAGTTCTTCTTATACCCCTCCAGACAGTCGAGATAACAATTGGCTGCAAAACGATTGAAACCTCTCAGTAACAGGCAGAATGTACCTCTACCCAATTGTCCTATCCATTACTATATTGAAGCATACTATTGGAATCTAAGAAAATTTGTTCCAATTCCCTCATCAATTATACAAAAAAGATAGATCATAATGCTAATATACATCTTAAAATCATAACCTCTATCTATATTGTTGAAGCAATCAGTACATGGAATATTGGTTCCTAGCTAGATTGAACTTGCACCATCAGTATTTCATAGCAAGCAAAGCTAAAAGTAATCATTATTATGTCACTTAAATATATTCTTTACTATGAGGAATGTATCATAATTTAATCACCAGGTTTGCATTTGCAGATGTAGCAGCTTTCCGTGTTGAACTGGAAGCCATTGGGACAATCAAGGGAACATTGGTGTAGATCTGGACACCGATCAGGCTGTCGTGAGGAATCGTCTTCTGCAAAATTCAATAAACACAGCCAGCATTACCATAGAGTGAAAACAAACTTGGCAAAAACTTGAAAAACAAATAAATATGCCCATAGGTGCGCATAAGTACAATATGTTAGAATTCAATGTTATGTCCTGCAAGCAAATAATGTTTAGGAAATTTTGAATTTGTGGGGTCTTTTGATCGTTGCATTAACATTAATGACTTCATATACCATTACTTGTACTTGGAATTAAATACACATTTTAAAAGTTAAGGGGACCAATTTTTCATATTTCTCTTATTATAAATGGTTACACATTTTGCCTGAACTAAACTCATATAGAAAGACACCAAATTTTTTTTTTTCTTACATCAAATTTAATGCTTGGCTTAGTTTCTTCATTAATCAATTTTGTTAAACAACTGACATTTTACACAGAAAACTATTTCAAACTCATATTTCTTCTAAATATAATAATGTTTCCCAAATTGCTACAGAAATTTTAAGTTTCGTATCTTAAAACTACATTTTAACCAATTACAGGATTTGTACTTCATCAACATGAAAGCAACAAACTCAGTCAAAATTGCCATTACGAAAAGCGTGAATTTTATTTCTTTATCAAATGGTCACTGTTGATTTGCACCATGTACTTAAAAATGTTCTGAAGAAACATCAAAGTGAAACTGATTTTTTCCTTTATTATATTATTGTCATAAATTCTGCATCTTGTTCTACACAAAATTCAGCTCTTTAGTCATAGGTAGTTTACGTTAGAAACACAAATCTGTTGAAAGCTGTAAGCTTGTAAAGATTTCATTAACATGTTGTTAAAAGAAAGATGAAATCTCTATGTGAAGGCGTATTTGACAAATGACAATATAAAACTCCTACACCTTTCTTATACAGCATCGTATAAAATCTTCAGATCTGAAGAATAACCTCAGTATTTCATGACATTTGGGCTGAATTTTTTCACTATGACAAGTACACATAACTCTTAAAAGTCAGGTGCATTCCGCTTAACTGTGCATACGCCTGCAATTAATGATTTGCAAACATTTAAGTTTCTGAATAATTCATACATAATTACCAGTACTTTGATTATATGAAATACAGAGCACAAGTATTGAGCATTGTAAATTTTGACCAAAAAAATCAGTAAACATCATTACACAATGTCTCTTAAATGCTTAACTTATTTTGACAACTTCATGCATATCATGCATGCATATATTCACGAAAATGCAAAAGTAACATCATTATGTCATTCGACTCGTATATTGCATATCAAATAGTCCAGACTCTTAACCTAACAACTCCTTTTATTGTGTGATATAATCGGAGGGTCTGAACTGGGCAGATTGAAGCTCGTATGTCTACACTCGAAACATACATCCACCCAAACGTACAATCTTTCACAATGAAATTACTAGGTGTGGTTTGGAATTAGAATTTCTTTGTAAGCTGTCGAGAATGGTATTTGTTGTAAAGATTACAATTCAATCTGTTTTTTAATCTTTGTCTTTTACAATCGAGAGCACGAGTCAAGAATACAATATCATTCACTTCCTTTCTGATGTAGCACGTGCTTTACACATTTAAGAATATTTACATTTCTAATGTTTTGTCTTTAATTTCTATACAAATTGCAATGATGCCTTTTCCTCATGAATGCACTGCAGTTGTGGATCCATCTGTCTGTCCATCCATTTGTCTGTCTATCTGACAGATATGAAAGTAAAATGTAAATATAAAAAATAAATTTCATGTTCAAAAAAAAAAAGAAAAAAAAAAGTGCCGCACGAGCAGATGAACACAGCCAACAGACCAGCAAAGCTTCACGCTGGCTCTCTTTTCATGAAACGTTAACATGCGCATGGATGAATCCTTCAATCTCCAAAATTTAATATCAAATACTTCCTGACATACTGTGTCCAAATAAACATTCCTTCTAATATTCATTATCAAACTAAAAACGCACAGCTTCATTTTATTTGTTGATGCGCCAGTTAAGTAGCCAGTCAAGTCTGATTGTTGCAATAACAGATTGTGTAGAAGTGTGTGTGGACAGGGGGGGGGGGGGGGGGGGGGGGGCAGGACTTATTTCAAGCATGCTTAAGGGTATGGAGACGGGTGGAGCAGTGGATGATTTGACTGTATGATACGTACCATCACACACAGGGCAGCATTGGCCGGGAACTTTCCTGGGTTTGGAACACCTGGTCTCACACAACATTGACTTACACTCGGCCTTCCCATTGACGCATGTACAGACTGTGCAGTCGCTCTCCTGCCACGTACTGTTGTTGTGTACAACATCACCCGACCCTGTCATACAACCTACAATACAAAATACACTCAGTTCTAATTTTTTCAAGAAGTGCATAGGCCTACCATATGTACTAACAGTTGCAATACATATTTTCTTAAGCTCTTGAAACTATTAAAGACAAGAAACTGCATGTACAGTTTAACCTTGTTATCTCAAACTTGATGAGACCAAGAAATATGCATGGCTTCGAGATATCTAGGGTAAAAAATACATGTATAGAAGACATCTGAATCACTTAAACATCGCCATATTAAATATGAAATATTTCCTACTTTAAATTGAACAGGAGGAGTGAGTTTAGGTGAAAGAATACTGTTATATAGAAGTGTTAAATCTGATGGACAGACATAATGATATACTAGACAGCTTCCACACATCCAATGCCTACTAGTGTAGAAAAGTCATAGAGTATAGTTGATACTGTGTATCATATATAGTGAAGGTACATGTACCCATTCACCCCTTTAAGTGTACCATACATATCAAGTTCCTTGAGTGCATTTGTAAGCTTTTTAAAAAGTTATCAAAGTACATTAAGAAATGAAATGTTTGACCTTTCTGGCACATGATGAAAATTCAGCATTAGTAAAAGCATCAAAATTTCCATTCATATATTAATGTTCCCAAAAAAACAAAAAACAAAACCACCAAACGCAGTATCAAATTACTTCTTTGATTTAGTCTGNAAACCACCAAACCAGTATCAAATTACTTCTTTGATTTAGTCTGCCATTAAATTACCTGAAAGATGGTAATTGTATTCCTGCCCTGTATGTATCAACAAGTTGTCAATTAACATGACAAATGCTATATGTACCCATTATATTAGTACTCATTTAGACCTCCACACTTTCTCTGCTCCTAAAAATACACACTTCTGTATTTGTCATTCCACACAATGAAGGTTCTTTAAACCCCAAAGTGTCAGGGCATGCCAATGACAGTGGCACTCTTGAAATGTTTATAGGCTGAAATGACACAGTGTTGGTGGGACATGGCCATTACCGTCCATGGGGTCAGTATAACAGATACCATGACCCGCTGCTGACTTATTCAGAAACACCCCTTTATTTGATGTTCATGCCAAATTTGCAAAATACCAATAAATCCCACTAATTTCCCCCCAAAATCCAGTCCCATATTCCTGTTTCCGTAAATAGTTTGTGGAGCGATTATTCAGGACCCCACTGGGCTGACATTTCTGCCACTTGGTAAAATATTTGTCAAAACTAACATAGCAACTCCCACTGAATGGGACTGAAATGAAAACAAGTTCATCATATTCTAAAACATCCTTTTTCCGTTAGCTAGTCTGAGTATTAATTTCTGTCACAAAAAGCTAGCGACTTTCATTTCTGCAAACAAACAGATTTATCGCTACTCAAATGATCTCTTTCTTCCCTGAACAGCACTTTTGAGAACTAGGGACGAAGCACAGCACAGATCTGAATGCATTTAAATTCCTTGTCAACCCCACAGGATCTAGAAAACGAGGAAAAAATTACAAAGGCTAAGGGAACACTATTAGTTTGAGGAACAGAATATGCCAACCCTTGATGGAAACAAATGTGGGCGTTTTTATTTTCAAATGCTGTTTTGTCTTCCAAACAGTTCACACTGCTCTAGCTATCTGCCAAGGAACTATTAAAATGTCTGGCTCCTGTTGCATTCTGCCCTAATACACCATAGCCTTGAAATCGGAAAGAAAATTTCTTGGCAACACCTTCCCATTGTTTTGTCATTTTGAAGTAGCCACAACTCATTTAGACTGCAGTAGTTGGGTATTAGATCTAGCCATTGTGGAATCTGTCTCGCAAAACATTTGCAGTGGGCGTTATTTGGCTAAGTACAAACAAACCAGTCTTCAATTGCCTTCCAGTTAATGAGTAAAAATGAATATAAACTTATTTGTGTAACCCAGGGTAACTAAATTAGTCTTTGTAAGATCAGTGTAGCTAATACCTAGAGGGAGAGACTAAAATAAATATACTGTCATAAGCAATAATTAAATAGAAACCTTTGCGATAATTGAAAAATCCTAAAAAGCTGTGTCAGTGACTGGGATAGAAATGGACCGGAGTTAGGGGTTGTCAACCTCCATCAATGTATAGCCTTTGGCTGCTTTTAATCATTCAATATATATCTGATTAAAAATTTTAAATCCTTCAAAAAAATACATTACAGCTGAATAGAAAACCATCCTCTTATCTGAACACAAAATGCATTCATTCCTCTCATTCTTTCTGTCATAAAATGTTAAGTATCTTTCAAAGTTAAAATAATAATGGGTTCTTTTTAACAAAGGGGGATTCTCTTTGTCATCTGTCAGGAGGATGTCCATTATATATGGCTGATTTTATTGATAATTTTTTGTAACATGTGGCCAAAAAAGTATGTTTCTGTCAAAGCAATAAAAGTGTCAGACGTAATTACTTAAGAAAATATATTTGAATAAATTGGGATTAAAAATGAAATGTTGAAATCTCTGGAATTTCATTTGAGATTGTTGAGATTTACAGTCATCAGCGCCTTTCAATCGTGTAGTAAATCTATATAATTTCTATGATACACGTATCCCCAAGGGCCGGCTCTTCATAATATTTATGATAATTGTTAATGATCTGTACACATGTTATAATACCAGTTGGATAAACTCCTGAATAATTTCAACAGATGTTAGAAATTATATGCATGTATATAATGGTTGGGATGGATTTTGTATCTGATAAAAGCTATGTAATAAAATTGAAAATTCCCCTGCAGCCATCTTGTTCACCTTGACCCACTGACTGTGAAAGGGGCACAACCTAAACCTTGGGGCAGGCAATCCTGGCAATACTTTATATAAGGAAAGATCAAGATCATTTATTCCTGTATGCATTTAATTTGTGTTGAAATGCCATAATATGAAATTAATTTTGAAGATTTTTATAACCATAGCAAATTGTCCATAACAGTGTTTAAGAAAAATTGAAATGGCTTGAAGTCCAGCTATTAAAGCTCTATGTTTATTTCATTTCAATATCTAGGATTCACAAAATAATGTGATCATTTCAGGTACAACTGATTTAAATTTTAAAATAAATTTCAAAATTCCAGAAAACGTCATCAACCATGATTTCATGACAATTCACGTCACAAAACTATGTTTCTTTGTAGCACACTTCAAGTGCCCATGCCTTAACTTTAAGACAAACATAAATTCTTCAGAAGATTAGGAACCCGTAACATCAAACCACATCATCTCGGTACAGAAATCAATTAGGAATGACAAAAATCTTGTTTATGTCATACCATCCTTTATAAACAAATTAGGAAGCTCTCAAACTCCCCCGGAACATCACAGTGGATAATGGGATTTATGGGGTTGATAAAATCAGGCTGAAGTCGATCCATTCACCTTCCTAGACAGGTGTTTTCTTTGATACCTTTCACTGTGTGTTTTTCTAGCTAATCAAATTGAAGCAGATTACCAAAAGACCTTTGTTAATTTCAATTTCTTACTCTTGAAAACTAACTGGCAAAACATTGGTAATCTGCAATGTCACGGTATTATGTATACATCAAGTATCTATCTATTTTTTCTGTCCTTGAGGAATTAATGGGACAAATATAAATTCATCTAAAGAAATGTATCTATTTTAGATAAAAGAGAGAAAAAAACCCAAAAAACAAACAACCGTATACACGTTCAGACACAGAGATGAATCTGATCCCCAGACTAAGTTGCATGGTTTTGTTCTATCAACAAAAGTTGTATACCATATTTAGTGTATCACATGTTAAATAATACCTACTTTTCAGTTTGAAGTCTTGAAATCTGACCTAGTAATATGTTTTATTCATAATGACTAAACAATTAGAAATTGAAATAGGATCTGGAAAACCTTCCTACTGACCTCAGCTCACTCCAATGCAATCAAATGATATCAAAGTGTCAAAGACTGAAAACAAGACAAAGGGCAACCCTCGAAAGTAAATGCTGCAGTTCCCAGTCAATATCTTTGAACAATGTGTGTATTTTGAGCATCAACCTTTTTGTGCTATAAAATGCTCAATACTATCCAGTGATAATGGTTGTGTCATTGGAAGCCACCTGTGAATTCTCCATTAAAATACTGCAATGTCATTGTGGTATCCCAGGATTTACAATACCCAATATAATCAAAGATAGGTAGGTTTAATAAAGAAAAAACCCTCTCCTCTATCTCACAGAGCCCCCCAGAAGTTGTCTGAACAAAGTCTGGATTTAAAGTGATGAGCTAGAGAAGTTCACCAACTTTGTTCCACAGACATAAAACAGATTGTCAGTGATCTCCACAAACACGGATCAAATGTTGACAAAACTGACGAAAAAACACAATATCAATTTTTTCATGTCAAAAGTTTTGTTCGTAGTCCTGACATTTCTACTTAACATGATCTTCTTCTCGACAAACTTTGGAAGTTATTTCAAACAACTTTTACGCTCTCTCTGAGATTCCATCTGCTCAAATGACATTTGGGCGAATCATTTTACCAAGTTCAGAATAAAACTAGCAAGGCAATTTTGTTATCATAAATAGATCTGATGACTGATTTTATTCTAAAATAAATGAAAATATCTCATATCATAAAAATTCTATGGACCACCTTAATTGTAATTCAACAGTGTAGTTAATGTTGATTCAAGTTTTTTTTATATACCAGAAACGAAATGTCAATCAGGAAAATGGTACATGTACACCAATATCGCCAACATGCCTAAAATCTGTAGTTTTCGTGACATTGCATCTTGATATACATGTTTGTAAGGTTTTTTCAAAGTCAATTAGTGACCTGGCTTCAGCGGTTGAGGATTTACAAGAGTGAAATATTTATTCTAAATTCCATGAAAGAAGGAACATAACCAAATAAAAATTACAGTGGAAATCACTCCAAAGGTTAAATAAACATGATATGCATATACCCCAAGTAAAAATAAAACATTTAAAACTTTTTACAAAGATAAAAGTGCACAGGTATAGTTGAGTGTTTACTTTTATGAAAAGTGTAAATATCACATTAATCAAATTCAAATGTTCCTCAAATATTTAAACCAAATGTTAAAGCATGTTCCTACAATAAACAAAGCATGCCACTATAATGACATCAATCAGAACTACAATTGCTCTTGTGGAAGATTGGCTGATGCTTATATAAAAGCGTTTTTCATCGTTATTAATCCCTAATTTAATAAGTCTAACGGTAAGATGCTTATCAAGCAATGCATCTTTAAGTAGCACAAAAGAGAAGTATTTTAATGATAAATGCCACAGGGTATTTTGGTAAGCAGATATAGGCACTGCAATGTGCAGATTTATCAATTAAGCCAAGTCACTAGGAAAAAATCTTCAGCTAGATGAAATAAATGCATTCTTCATGAATTTTTCGCTTGTGTCATCTAATCCAACCAAATGAAAATAAAGAGCTATAGAAAATTTATTATCTGGTTATAAGTGTTCTTGATTAAAAAAAAAAAAAAAAAAGAAGAACAACAAAAAATTGCAATTTCAAATTAGTAGAAAATTCATTTCTCATGGATAGCCATTTTGTTGCATTAAAACCCAGACCCACATGTACAGCAAATCTTGCAATAACTATTAAATGTAATTTTCTTATGAAATGATCACCTAAATCCTTTTGATTTGGGAATAAACATTCAGCAACCTTATAAAACTACTAATGCAGAGTAAACTCATTACCCAGTCATTTGTACAAAACTTACACTCTTTAAAATACCCTTCGACTTCAATGACTTCAAAGCAATTCCAATTAAATGAAAGACTTCCAACTATTTAAAACTATTTTAAAAAACATCTCCAGTTTACATTCCGAGATCTAATGGGTATTTGCACATTTTAAACTGCTGTTTACCTTCTTTGATTGATAATCTTTAAACATATTTGCCTTCTTTCCATTTGATTTACTTATGCCCCTAATCCTAGTTTTCCTGCAGTTGCAAACTTGCAAAGAATTATGATAAACATGCCCCCTACTAACTTCAATAAAACATGCAATTTTTCATTACGGTACACAGTATATTTCCTTAGTACATCAAGAAAGGTTTGGAAAGTTATACCTCATTGTAAATATTTTTTTTTTTTGCAAGACTGCATGAAATGATGTTTTTATCTGAATTCAGGGAATTATGACACCAATAGATGTTTTTCCTTGGTGGGACCATATAGACCTGCAGAGCTGAAACTAATACAGGCTTTGAGATTTCTATGAAGAGAAAGTTTTGAAATTCGAATTCATGCAGAAATATTGAGATGTTGTCTAACTTTTCTATGAAGAGAAAGAAAATTTGATCTTTTTCAGTTTTAAAATAATTTGCACATCTGCAGTTTTCCTATTAGGTAAGTTGTACATGTATTTAGTGGATATTTTTTTTTTTTCAATTTAACCTGTAATTTTCATAAAAATGGGTGCAGGCCATAATCTACTCATGTTCATTGTCAATCAATGTATTAAGGGGGCACATAAACATCAATATCAATGCCTGTCATCTTTTAATTACATGTTTATTAATTTACAGTAATTAATTCATCATCCAATCAATTGACCATGCTTTACCAAACTGATGGCTAGCGGCAGGGCACCAAGTACCAGTAGCTACGGAATTGAGCATCTCATAATTAAATTGTTCTCATCTATATCCAAGTTTTATATGGTGCAATTATAGTTCTAATGACCATGCCAACATGATAAAAACTGAAAATATAGCCTTTGAACAATTATTTTCTTAATTAATATTGAGGTTATCAGTAATAAAGATCAAGATCAACACTCAGAAAACATATGCAACTGTAATCGTCAGGGCTATATGGACTGTTAAGATTGCCCTGCATTCATTCATTTTTTCATCTTGGACATCTATCAGGTAAAAGTCTTACCAAGGGCAAAAAGAATCTGGGTTGTGTGTCTTTAAGGGCAAAGGCAACTTACGGAGGAAGTAAAATGTAAAAGTTAGTACCACAGCTACTATAGATATCAGCCTGGGTAGCTCAGTGCCTGGTTAGTACAGGGATAGACATACTTGTCCTTTGGGCAAGTCTAGTCAAATTTTCACTTGTCCGAATGAAAAACTGGCTTGTCCAAAAACTCTTAACTGCAATACACCTATAAGCCAGTTCTTTAAATACCCTCCCCCATTTGCAGAGTCAGTCGGTAGCAAAGTTTTCCTTTTTATCCTACCAAATTTAAGTTCAACTCCAAATCATAATCATTGATTAGAATATTCATACAAGTTTATGGGATGCCGCTCGCCGTCAGACTGCATTGATATAATTTGTAGCTGACTGCATTTGATTTCAAAGTCATAGATAAACCAACATGCATACGATTGAAGGAATATCGATTTTTCAATGTAAACTAGCAGACAATGGACGTAATTGCGAAGTGTTGATAGGTGTCTCTTTATAAAAAAAAAATAACCAAAAAAATATAGTCAAATATATAACAAATTGATTTTTATTCAATTCCTCTATAAAATTGTTCACAAATACTATTAATTAATTCGGACGTTTCTTTTACCGGTAAGAAAATACAATATGCCAGCGATAAGATGTAGGCCTAGCGCTGAATTTCTGATACAATTAAGATACAGACCATACCATTGTCCGTGTTAATTTCGTATTTTAAGAAAAAAAAAATTGTGGATTTGGACGTAATATTTTATTTATTTCATTGAAATAATCACGTTTCTGTCTGTAACAATTACTTGCCCGATCGGACAAGTGTGTATTGAGTTTCACTTGCCCGAACTGGGTTTTCACTTGTCCCGGGCAATCGGACAACCGTTAATGTCGATCCCTGTAGTACCACAGCTACTATAAGATATCAGCCGTGGTAGTTCAGTGCCTGGTTAGTACCACACGCTACTATAGATATCAGCCTGGGTAGCTCAGTGCCTGGTTAGTACACAAGCTACTATAGATATCAGCCTGGGTAGCTCAGTACCTGGTTAGTACCACAGCTACTATAGATATCAGCCTGGGTAGCTCACTGCCTGGTTAGTACCACAGCTACTATAGATATCAGCCTGGGTAGCTCACTGCCTGGTTAGTACCAAGCTACTATAGATATCAGCCTGGGTAGCTCAGTGCCTGGTTAGTACCACAAGCTACTAATAGAATAGTGCAGCACTGGAGGAGGCTCAATGCCTGGTTAGAGCACCTGACTATTACTGCAGGGGTCCCATATTCCATTGCAGGTCCAGCCATAGGTTTTTTCCTTTCCTGTATCACACAGCCAAGAAACACATCTCTCCTAATAGCTAGTATTAAGATGACAGACAATCTGATGAAAAAATTCAGTTTGACTTATCAGAGGGTCAATGTCAAATTCCTTAAAAAAAAAAAAAAATCCTCCAAAAAAAAGTGTTACACTTATAATAGTGGGTCAACCTCTATGCAAGTGCATATGGTAGAAACTTTTACATGTAAGATTTGGTACTATGATCCAATTTAAAATGAACAAATTATGCCAACCTGCATCAGCTGGTAAAATTTTAATGAATAGAATTAATTAAAATCAAGGTAAATTCTGAAACTGTAGGTAAAAAAATACTTCTTTAAATATATGAAAAAGTAATGATAGTTAAAATCTAATGTGTGTCTCTCTTCATATGCACCGTTAGATCTGAGCTCTAACACATGCACTTTAAATCTGCATCAAAATTTCTGTTGGCAGTTTTCAATAACGAAGCAACCTGCTAAATGTCCATGTAAAAATAATCTTCATTCTCATCTTCTTCTCTCTAATCACAAAAATCTCCCAAATCATGCATAATTCTAGATGTGCAAACATCATTCAGTTTTAAAATTCACACCCCTTCTCGTCTTTAGGCAACAAATGTATACATAATTGACAGAATTAGGGAACAGAGTTAACAAAAGATCGGAATCTACCCATAGGTGTACATTATACATACATGTATTCAACGCCAGGTGTTATTTTAGGTACAGATCATACAATCTACTGTTTCTACACCTCCTGCTGGCGTTCAAAATGCATCATAAAAATACTCGGTTTTCTCCCTACGATAAAACTTCCCACTATAAATGACAACAGAAAATGTTTTCATGACCCACAGAAGCAAAAATGACCAATTAAAGCGAGCACAGAGGACCAATATGTAGAAGAGAATCTATTCAGGGACCGACTTTTCAACCCTTGAGGAGGGAGTTTATTTCATTAGAATATAACAATGGAACCTGTCACAATGAAATAAAATCTACTCAAGAAATGATAATGGTAGGCCTTTTATAATTTTTCAATTACCACATGTAAGGTAACAGGCCATATTCTTGCAAGACCAGTCTTTGAGGTGCCCCTTATTTGACCTTTTCACACGCAATAAAAACCATGTTATGCAACTAAAGCAGACAGACCCCAAGTTTTGAATATCTACATTAAGTCACTGGAATTAATTTTATTGTATATGTATGAAAAGAAAAGACACATTACTATATATCAAAGGTGAATAGGAAATGACACATCAATGACTGTAAACAAACCTAGACTGTAACATGTGTTCAGACTTTCCAATAGATTCTAGGAGTCTGCCTTGCTGATTTAATAAAAAAAAAAATAAATATATCGAATATAGATAATTCTCTGTATGACAAGAAATGCTGTGAGTAAAACTCAAAAAGGATACCCCCCCACCTCACATATTTTTCTGCTGACTTGAGTCACTGTGGCTTGCACAGAGAAGTTATGGCCCAAACATGAATCCACCATTTAAATAAAATCCATAATTTGTGACCTTGAGGTCAATGGTCAAAAATGTACATAAACACATCATCTTATAGTGATACACCCATGTGCCAAATATGGTATGCCAACATCAAAGAACAGAGAAGTTATGGCTTGGACACGGATCTGCACAGACAGATGGACAGACAAACAGAGTACATGACATATTGTCTCATGGTGGTACACCAAAGTGCCAAATTTGATATGCCTAATGACAAAGAACAAATAGGTTATGGCCCACACATGAATCCATGTTAAAAAAAACCCTGTTATTTTGACCTTGAGGTCAAAGGTCATACAGAGGTCATGATGTACATGACAGATATGCCAATGCGCCAAAAAATGGTCATAATGCCTATGTCAAAGAACAAAGAAAGAAGTTATGGCATGGATGCGAGTATGGACGGACGGACAGACAGACAGACAGACAGTGTGATTCCTATATATACACCCCCAAACTTAAGTTGTTTGCAAAGGGAGAGGGGGTATTATAAATGCTATAATAATTTGTCTTGGTTAGTGATAAGAGGTAGTAATGGCCTTGACCTTTCATCCAAAGAATATCTAGGTCTCAATGTTGGATATGACTTTAGCCAAAAACTTATTCTCAAAATTAATGTTAAAATTTTTCAAGAACAAGTACTGGCAAGTATATATAGCCTTCCAACTACCATACAGAACTGGTATCGTGAAATATGAAGAATGAAGTGACCGTCCTGTAAAGATTAATGATGTGGTCAGATAAAAGATTGAATTCACTGACTTTTTAAGATAGCTAGGTTACAGAAAATGCCTACACATCTACAAAGCCAGCTATTTACAGCGGACTCCACTTCAGCTAGAAACATTGAATACATGTCAGGTGGATGTACTGCATTGATCTGCAATTATGGAGTTGATATTTGTGCTTGAATGCAGTTTTTATTTTTTGGAGTCAGAATTGGCTATGATGAGGAGGTTAAGTTTCCCTCTCTGTACTGACCTTTACAGACAGGACAACAGTCCCCCTCTGTGCTCTCCATGTACGGACAGATGGTGATGTTGTGGCAGGACTCCTGCTTACAGAAGGTCAGTCCCCTCCTACACGCACACTTCACACATTTGTCCGGCTTCCATGTCTGACCATCAGTGTAAGTCTCCAAAGTTCCTGTCAGGTCAACATGGCAGTTCAGATCCGTCTCTGAAAATACAAACATTTCAGTGAGGAATAAAAATATACTTCATTCAAATTTACAACTGATTCTCCTACCATGTTGTTGGAGATGTAATAAATTATTTTGTGTGACAGTCAAATAATCCCTTTGTGAAGTTCGTGTTGCTCGTTGTTTGATCTCATTTTGGGCCATTGTACAAGATTTTGTCAATATTCTGGGTATCTCTAATTCATACAGATATCAATTGTTTTTATGGAAAGGATTATTTTTCTCATGTTTTATGCTAAGAAAATGAAGACAATGAATGTAGTCAAGGTTTGAACATTTGAAAGACAGTATTGTATTCCAATAAGTGAAACTATAAAGCCCAAACATCAAAGAAGTCAATATTGATTCAATGATTTCAGAGCGAACAATAATCTTACAATCCTCCTGGATTTATTTAATATCTTGATAATCTTTTAAGCTTTGCTAAACACACAATTTTGTTAAAAGATTTCACCCTGAGTGTTCTGACTGTCATTTTCACACTGAAATGACTCAAAACAACTTAAAAAATTATGAGGCATATTAAAATGACAAAAACTACCTTGAACATTTAAATGGCATTCAATTTACAGTTTATTTAAAATAAAAAAAAAGCCCATTTGTTTGTGGATGCAGACATAATATTGAAAGAAGTGGCACCAGCAAGTCCTGCGGAGGTCAGCGCATACATGTATATGACATAACTGATCTGCCATCGGATTTCAACATATAACATATTTTACACAAGGGATTTTGAAATATTTCCAAAATTGACAACGAAAATTAATAAATTACATGTTATGATTAGTGAAAATAGCAGCAACACCACCCTGTACCATGATAACCAAGGAGCAGAAGACAGATTCCGAGCTAATTTATGACAAACCCTTACCATGCATTAATTAAAAGGGCTGTCACAGGATTACCAACAATCAAGCTAGATTTGTCTTCTCTGGATTTGAAATATGTAAATATATAAATTGCATATCTCAAGAAGAATGTATAGTCTTGCCCAGAAATCTGGTTGTGTTCAGGATAATAACTCTTCTTTGCTGCCGATTCAGAACCATCTTTCAGTAGATGGTCCCATAATATAAATAAATATCTTTAAATTTAACATTAAATGACAGTTTTGAAAAATTGTACAATTTAATTCAGAGTTCAATAGAATACTTCTAATTTCTGGTGACAGGACACATTTTCCCCGGATTTGAGTGCATTTTTTTATGATAAACCTACCATTCACACATCGATACTTGCTGCAGCATTGTCCGGGGGTCCCTGTTCCCTCCTCCAGCACCTGGACTCTGAGACCACTGGGGCACAGTTCTGGGGGGCACTTATTACATTCACACCTACAAAAGTCAGAAAGGCTGTAAAATCATGGTCAATGTTCATGTGAAATATGTTCATTTGTATCTATTTAGTGACAGCTAGAACAAGCCTCATTAAAAAAACAAAAAAAAAACAAAACATGCTTTCCAGAGTATCTAGATTTCATGGAAGTAAAATGAAACAATTTAATAAAACTTTGTTCTATAGTTTGATGGTAGAATATATATTATTAATCTCAATAGTGCAATGGTCTTGATCAACAAATGCGTTCACTGATCAGAATAAAGGTGAGGAAATACACAGGATATAATGAGCAAAGCACTTGCTTTTATTGACCATGCACCAGCTGGTTACCAAGAAGAGATTTACAGCGAGCTATTGGACATATTTGCTTAAATCAATTTTGAATGATCTTTTAAAGAAAATCACGTCATTATGAAGTAGTTTAATAACTTGGTTTAACACATAAACTGGTTCTAAACGGATGGGTGATATGAAAAAATACAGTGTTGAGAGGGTATAGCACTTATCATTAAATGTCAAGCATTAATGATTATATAGTTCTTGTTTGGTAAAACAAGAGGCCCCTGGGCTTTATTGGTCACCAGGAACTTGTTCCTGATGAGGGTGCCTTGAGTACAATGATAGGGGGCCCATTCAAACCTTGGTGCGCTGTACACATAGAAGAAAATTAGGGATATCTTGAGAACAGAGATACCAGCTTAAATAGCCGGAATGGTTAGGATTTGGGTGTCTGACATTGAATCTGTTCACAGCTCAAGATCTGTTCCCTGCCGGCTCACCTTGATGATGCTCTTCTCTCATTACAATATAAATGTACTTTTGTAATCATTGACAGTAATTACATAATGTATACCAAATGACACCACTACCCTATAGCCTTGAAGACTACATTTAAAAATATTTACGCTATTACAAATCAAATTCTTTTCAAAGCTTTCGTATTCAGAATATTCAATAACTTGCATGATCTGTCTGTGCTTCAGTTACGAATGACTTTGGCATGCATTGTACATCTGAAAGCGAATCAATTCTGAATTTTCACCTCGTATTGCGTCTCAAAATTCGGTAAACTGGGAATTAAATGTAGTGGAAACCTTATTCCATGGTCACAAATGATGTAGATATGAAATAAAATCTAAGTGTTTGGTGTTGAAAACTTCACATACAGAGTTTTAATTCGAAAATTTTAAAACAGTTATGCATGCTTAAGAGTTCATGCCAAAGATGGATTTGGAGGGATGACAAACTTTAAATTAATACCATAAAACCATCTAGAAGTTATTTATTGTGACTGTGCCTAAATCTTAAATGATCCGGATTCAAATATTTAGCAAAGTTAATTTGATATCGCAATATTTTCCCATTCTCCCATTTTTTTATTTGGGGATCTCAAAGCTTTAGAAGCTAATAGGAGACCCTAGCTAAGGCCCTTGAAAACTTGACAATATGCTGAAAAGTAATGGCTGTTTGCTTTATACATGTATAACCGTATCTGGCAAAATATTGACCAACGTTATGAACATGGAACTCTCTGTCCTGCATAAACTTGTGGTTGTTGCCATTTTAAGCACCCATGCTCTGATATAACTGACCAGCTTTTATTTGAGTTGGAACACCTGGGAAATATATCCTGAGAGGAATTATGAAAATATTGGCCTATCCCTTTTATTGATAAAAAGACGACATATGTTAAATCAATTAAAGTCAAAACACCTTAAATCAGCAACAGATATTTGACATTTCTTTGGGGTTTACAGGGGGATTAACTTCCTGCACTTCTGTTGTTAAGCAAGATACATATCTCTCTCCCTGTATCATTTACACAAGACAAATCTTTGTTACATGACAGTTACTAAGTATTCAATGCTTGACAAGGATCTTAGTTTTTGAAAAATGTGAATTCTTTTGTAAAACTTTATTTGGTAACAGTCATTTATATTCTGGTTGGCTTCTATACTCAATGTATTTCATCTGGAAAAGAAAATGCATCACTGAGAGAATTAATCCTGCCACCTAATCTGATCAAGAGTTTGGTTCTAAGTAGACGTGGTGCGCATACTACAATTCCGTTTAATTTTGTAATCATAATATGATAGAAGCTCATGAGGATCAAACTGTCTATTTATCTTGTCAAGGAAAACCACTGTAAGCCTGGCTGCCAATAAGCCATCAATCAATGTCCCTCCTGTAAGGTCTGAGGACTCTACTGGCAGAATATTGACAAGGGTACAACTTTCCTTTCACTTTACACAATATTGACACTTGTACTACCTATCAAAAGGGCAAAAAATAATTAACATTTCACTTAACATGTAAACATGTACTATTGGTTGATCTGGCACAGACAATACCACAGATATCTGTAGGAGATATACAATCAGTCAGATAGTCTGTGGCACCTTTAAAGATAAATCATAAAATGAAAAGAGCGTTAACAAAAATTTAGGTTTTATACATCTATTAGTCAAACTGGCTCAGAAATGTTCACAAGTGTATCATTAATTTATTAATCTTAGAAATTATATTTCAATATGTTTATTTCCACCAATCTAACTCATCATCACACCTCCGGTTTTTTCATTTCTCCCCTTTCTCTGAAGTCAAATTCTGTAAGTTGACTTTATCTCGATTAGCATTTTTTTTAAAGGTGGAGTTCAAAAGTTCAACGAGTCAAAAATGCAGTGCTGCACATTACCTGTCCATACAATATGAACACCTATCTGTAAATCTTTTCTTTTAATCAATCAAGGATCTAAACTGTAAACATAAAACGGGAATCAGAAGCTCAGATTTATTTTGTTAAAAAATCAAGCACCTGTTCATTTGAAGCCCATCTAAGGTGACCGTATTATTCCTATGGGCTCCTTGCAAACCTGAATGAAAAAACAGTGGCACATTTTCCAGTTATCTAGCGACAAAAGAAGTTGAATTGTCGGTTACTTAATATACCTTGGTCAGACAAGGACACCCGGATTAAGAGGGTTTTAAGTAAATACTAACGCTGTTTACTTTTTTGAAGCTATATAAGCCACAAAGTGGCATTGCATGTCCATGTCTAACATTTAAATAAAACAATTTTGAGGTTTTCAGATTTTTTCAAGAAACAGGTGGGGGTTTTTTTTTTTTGGCTTCAAGTTTTAGAAACATTATTGGGGTCACAAGTAATCTGTAATTTTTTGCTTGCATTGATTTTGAAGAATGATTCAAGTATACAGAGACCCATGTTGGAACAAAGTATTAAGCTAGGAGAGTAATGTACCTGAGTGGAACAACATTGTCCTGTCATTGCTAATTCTGTTTACTAAATATTAAGACAAGTGTCATAATGGCTAGTCTCAGCCCTCTTGGTATAACATGTCTACTTTGTTTAGATCTAGCAATTCCATAATCTAGATAAACAAACAACACAATTCAATTTTTAAAATGTTGAACCAAAATAACGACCACTACAGATTGACTTAACCCTCTGACCACCATAGCCTTAGGCACCACTATAGACTGAGAATTGATCTAGACTTAATTTAATATGTCTAAATTTCTAAGATGTGTCTTGCACGGATGTTTTTAAAAACTGCTGGTTAAAACATAAAAACATTAAAGGCATTTTAACATATACTGAAAATTTCATTCAATTGTCTATGAAAAGTTATTTCAAAAGCTGGTCAGATTCGAAATGTCAACTTTAGTCTATTCTCAGTTTATATAATGCCTTGAGGTCAGGCTTTGGCGACAAAGTTGTTGCTTTGCAATCATATCAAAAGAGATCAAAATTCAGTATCAATATATCAGGTTTGATTCAATTCATAAGATTCCATAATTTTGTAAAATTGTCCACGTAGCCAATTGTGCTTAATTTGATATTAGATGAATTTAAACTTGTTAAATCAATCTTAAGTTTAGATGTTGAATTAACATTAAATTTCAACATAATTATTTTTTTTTAAGTTGTCATTAATCTAACATATGGCGCAACTGGCTGTGATACAAGGGAGAAAATATAGACATAATACGTGTACTTCTATCAATAGCTCACCAAAGTGTTTTCTTGCTTTTAAATCAAAATATGGATCTCAAAAAAAAAGAAGAAATCAAAAAGGACAGTAAAAAGTACAACAGTCACACACGTAGTGATTGTCCTACGCCTTTGATATAGTACATTATAGCCTTTGCCAAGCAATGTCTTGCAATCCAAAACTTCATACATCATTCTCTAGACAATCTAGCGGCTAAATAGAACTTCCCAGCTGCATGCAAACCTATACTTGCTGTCCTGGCCACTTTCAGTTCAAAGATTTCATAATCTTGGAATGCTTCTCATGAGTTTCAAAACTTTGACTTAGAATACGCATTAACACCACAAATACATCATTTGGAGTAAAACTGCACAGTGTGTTCCACTCGTGAACCCCATTTAGCTTACCCTACAAATCTGTGTTGACTTTTCTCTTAAACTTCGAATTTATCAATGAAAAATGACCTAATAAATTTTCCCCATTCAAATAACAGCTTCACAAGACTCCAGTCGACAAGTGGTCTTGCTCTCTTTGGAGAAGTATCAAGGCTCACCCAGACAAAAACCCTAGCCACATATTTGTGTACAATCCTTCAACTTAATTATAAACTTTGTTATTGAACTTCAACAACCTATGTTCGCAAAGTCTGCACCCTTGTATCAACATTTCATCATGTTAAGAAAAAGGTTAAATGGCACAAGACCTTGACAAGAACTGCTTATTAAAGAAAATTTCATTTTCAAGCTTAATATCCTTCTTAAGGGTTTTGACACCAATAAGCCTGGGCCAAAATAGCTTGATGAGCATATTTAAAACTCATTTTTTAAAATGTTTATATTTGGGTTGAGGTCTTTTGACACTGAGCATAAGGCAAAGTGAAGCCCAGTTCAGAATTTATTAAATGTGAATCTATAGCAAGGAAAGAATTCTATTTCTTATACTCTTTAGAAATGGTGACTCAAAATTTTATCAGTTCCCATTGCACTTCAAGGTTGACCAAATGTGAAACTCC
Organism: Ostrea lurida; assembly: GCA_903981925.1. Classification (NCBI taxonomy): domain Eukaryota; kingdom Metazoa; phylum Mollusca; class Bivalvia; order Ostreida; family Ostreidae; genus Ostrea; species Ostrea lurida. The sequence continues at coordinate 36,558 of CAJDSM010019654.1, forward strand.
TAGTACTGTAAAATCATTTATTTTTGTGGGTTTAAAATGTTGTGGTTTTGACTAATGAATTCACTGACATTAATTTTTGTCGATTTAAAATTCATTTATATAATTCATTGTCGATTTTTTAATTTTCATTGTTTTTATTTTACCCACAAAAATAACAAAATTAAATCCCCAATGAAATTATAATAATTCTACAGTATACTTATAGTCTAAATATCATGACCAAGTCCACTATGACATGTCACGAATGCTAAATTTCGCTATAAATATCAGACAACTTTCAAACAGCTTTGGGCCAAAGGAATTTAGTTGAAGGTAGGAGAGGCTGAAAGATGAAACAAACACCTTACCCTGGAGGCTGGACACAGCAGCCATCTTTGCTTTGAATACTGGGTAATAAGTGACTGTCCGGTGGACAATCTGGCCAGAAGTCCTGAATCCACGGACACACTACTGACTGGCACTTCTCTGAAAGAACATATGATGAACATCATCATTAACAAATTTTTGTGGTTTCATTTATATTTGTGTATAATGATCATGTCCCCATAAGCATAAACAATACAGATTTCTCTCTCTCTCTCTCTCTCTCTCTCATATTCTCTCATCTCTCTCGCTCGCTTCGTCTCATATCTCACATATTTTTACATCTATTTGGTGTCATGAAAAGATATAGAAAACCCATGCGCAATGACACTAGGATTTAATAGAAAGCAATATTGCATTTCTGAAATTTCACATATATATACACACAATAATGCTGTGAACTGAATGCTATATATATGTTAAGGACATTTTACCTTGCACTTATTTAGAGTGCAATTATTGGCCATTTCTCATTTTAATCAATATGTTGTCATTGTTCCTATACTTTTTCCACAAAATTTGTTGACATCAGCAAAATAATGTTGCACCACTCCACAAAATACCTTTGCCAAGAACAACCATTGAAATACAAGTACTGATAAATCGGTATGCAACACACAAAAACCTGTGTGACTGACCTTACGATAAAGGTCAACTGTTACCATTAGGGATACACAAAAATGGTCATTAGATGACATTCCTGATAAAACACACCAGCTATGACAAGCAAATCACATCTGTAAGGCTGGGACATTGCACCGTGTTTACAGGACATCCCCCTTAGCTAAGGATCATGCACATTCCAATAGCTTGTAGCACAGTCCTTATTTACGGAGAATTTGCACCTTTTTGTCATTTTCTATATTGCTCTCCTAATTAATGCATTATTGTAGTGCATATCTCGCATATCATTTACAGAGAACTATGAATGTTTCTTACATCTTCAACAACTTCTTTATATTGGATTCCAGAAGAGGATGGTGATCATGTAAAAATGTTGATTAATGAGGCTGGTAATTTTGCACAGATTTGAACAACCCTAACACTGCCACAATATACAATCATTATTAATAAGTACCAATTACAGCATACTGATAATAAATTAGCAACTTGAATCATAGATGAGAGATTAGATACTATGGTTTTTTTTTCTCTCTTTTGCAGAACCCCACATATCTTAATATATAAAGGCAATTACCACAAAATTATTTTCTCATTATTATATCAAGTTATGATGTTCTATAGTGAACGGACACACGAACAATGGATGGAATATGATTAAACCAATACTATATAATCTTGATCTTTATTCATAAAAGTTTTTCTAAAATATGTCTTCAGGATTATTCTAAATCAACTTGTCATCTGACAGTTTATAAAAGATTTCATCAAAATTTAGATATGAAATTTAATTCTTTTAAATGCATGGATGGACTCTTTGAGATCGGAAAAGTGCTGCTTCAGGGCAATGTTCGTTACTTCAGCCTTTAATGACACAATGTGCTAAAATGAACTTTTTCAAAAGTGATGAAAATGAAAACTATAAATCTGTTTTCGTAAGTAAAATGATCAATGCATTTTAACCTTAAGTAATGTAATTTCTTCCCATTGTTTCTTAATTCAGTTCGAAACAGTAACGAAAAATATGTAGAGATAAATCGAGAGAAAACACATTTTCAACTTTTGAGTATCACAGTAAACACAGAAAATGTGCAAGTATCTTATTTTTAAGAGTCCTTGAAATATTTATAAATCCAAAACATTTACTTATATTTGTTAAAAAATTCAATATAGCTAGATCTCTAAATAATGTAAGAAGATGCTAATTTCCTGTTCTCTTGCTGTTAAAAAACAATTCATGTCAAAATTTAGACTAATTTGTATAAAAAAAATAAATACATAAAAAACGAAAAAACACCCAAAAAATCCCACAAAAATAAGACAACAGAAAAATAATTTTGTAGTGTTGGCACAATCTTTGGATGTACCAGTCTACAAGACCCAGCAGTGAACCTAGGAGAGGGTCTCTCTTCGGGCCTGCCAGTCTTCTACATTGGCTGCCCATATATCTGCCTAATGTGACAGAGGTTATGCATCATAATTACTGGCTTGACAACTGCGTAAAACTTTACGTCTTTACGTGGCTATTTTCACACATAATCTACGCAATACCAAGTAATTCGCCCCTACTGCATACAACTGCAGGATGCATACATTGAAAGTGCTTGCTGCCTGCTCTTAATGAGCTTGCTTGTAGTTCATTACAGTGCATTACCACATTATAAAGTCCATTATCATGGCTATATTCTTATAATGACAACTGTTGCAAATTGCACATTTCTTAAACAATTATAGTTATATAAGTACCAATAATTGTTTTGTAATCCCCACCATCAATTAAATCATAGTATTCATACATCATATATTTAACACACAGCCTGGGTGCTTTATGATATTTTCAACCTTTTTACTGAATTATATATGATTGCCACAGTTCTCAAGCTCTTAGCACACAATTTAGGGTCAATTCATTTGTTAAAGGGCCATTCAAACCCAGTAAGAATGGCAGTGAATACAGCCTTCTTCTCTGTTTGAAAGTTAAGAAATTCAATCTTTTAACTGTTGTTAGTCTCAATTTGACACCCGACACAGGAAGACAGTGGTTGTGGACATCCAACACCGACTGAAACATTAGCCAAATAAACATGTGGGCAGTGGAGACGATTTCACAAGGATAAAATATACATTCTTTTAACTGTGTGGGCAGTTGAAGACTGCAATCAATTTACATATATATCTACACAGAAAACAAGTCTTCCAAGTTTTTGTGAAGGATTAGTAGACATGGGTTTTAAGTACAGTGACATATATATCTGCTTCCATAAATGAAAAGATCATATTTTTTTTCACTCTGAAGTCGTAATTTGAAAAAAGATCATGTCACATCAACTGGGGCACTTTATAAATCATTCCTGTGGCATCAAAACAACACTAAACCTTAATTTTTAACAACAAAAAAAGGTCAGTAATTTGACCAATTTCTCTCTCTGAATGACAATATCTTTTTTGTTATGAGCTTCCCTAAAAACTAAGTACTTAAAATTCATAAATAGTTTTTTATATTTTTTTTTTACATTCATAAATAATTTTGTTTTGAAAATACGCATTAGTCAGAAATTAATTTACTTGTTTGGGCCTACAATTGTGACAAGGAATCGCCATAAATCACAGCTTAAGAGATACGATGTCAGAATCCCTGTACCCGATTACAACTGAATAACTTAACCTTGTACACATTTATTATGTATCATATAGACCCATTCTGACCAGGTTTTTACTTTTTTTTGCATAAACATCTCATTCACAGCTAAAAGTTAGCTACATATTTCTCTAAATAGAACAAGAGAAGACATCTTTATGCTAATGAGCTGCTAACATCATCTTGACACCACCTAGATTTCAACTGGAGATCAGATGTCAACTTTGTTAAATGGAAAAGCTAAAAATGCATCTACAACTTTATGATGCTATATAATGAGAACTCCCTAAAAGTCCTATAAAATAAATCACCATTTCCAGGCATTAGTGGTTCAATCTCCCATAATTGTTCTTTGTCTGTAAATGAACACATCAGTGGTTCTGTCTTTGATGAGGAAGATAAAAATTGGGATCTGCATGAGGCTCCATATAATTGAAGCGCAAAGTCCCTGTCATTAGAGGAACAGAAGACCGGGCTCCTCTATCTGATCATGTGCCCTCACCATATTGAGATCAACGCAGTTATCAACAGACTAATGAAAAAGAGATGTCATGCTTAAAGGACCCATTGAAAGAAATGGATAATTTTTCAATAAATCACAGATCTTGATTGTCCATGGTGGTTCCCATACAATACCTTGAGCAAAAACTATAGAATGACCACCAAGTGTACTGGCAGCAGTTTGTTGATAATGTAATGAATATAAATCACAGCTAAGACTGAAACCTCTTTAGAAAAGGTCAAGAATCGCTCTTTGTAAATCCACTGTTCTCTATATGACCAAATATTCTAAGACCAGGCAATGGTTTAAAACTTAAAAAATTGAAGCCCATGGGTCTGAATATTGGTCACCAAAGTAACATGCAACATCTCTTTTTAAATGGACAGATGGGTTAAACTCTTTTAAAAATTTGAAATAACTGGCCTTAGTTTCCAGATTCAGGTGCAGTTTTTTTTTGGGGGGGGGGGGGGGTTGAAAAGCACATTTTCAAATTTTTTACCACACAAAGTCTCAGAAACTAGACCAAAATCATGAATTCAACAATATTTTTTTTTCATCTTCATGCTCTCATATATTGCATATAATTACAATACACCAGAATAATCAGGTTGATCTTACTAAATAAATTGTATCATCATTTTTTTTTCTGTGTGCGACAGAGCCCTGATGCTGGGGTAAGGCATTCCCAATTTTGGTAGAGGACCATATTCACATCATAACCATGCATCAAGTATTTATTCACAATACAGAAAAGATGCAAATTTACTATGTAACCATTTGGTCCCTGTTGTAGAGTCTGACTCCCTAGACCACATCCCTGGTACTGAATTGCAGGTTTAAGGGCTCGATCACACGTATCAGTTTGCATACACGTTTCCTCCAAGCTGTGCTGAGTGTTAAGAGGTTTCACTATATGAAAAATAAATTAGCCCCATCCTTGCACGAATTCTGTGATTTTGGCAATAGCTTCTCTTAATATTTATTAATGCTCAAATGTACTCNTTGAAAAATAAATTAGCCTCATCCTTGCATGAATTCTGTGATTTTGGCAATAGCTTTTCTTAATATTTATTAATGCTCAAATGTACTCAGTTTGGTGTCCTGCCAGAGCAAAGAATGTGATTTTTAAGAAAATAATGTATTTCACTAATACACAAATATAGAGCCCACCCCGAGACCCCTGACCCTGCGGGGTAAGCAATTTCAATTTTGGTGGAGCCATCCTTGCTCATCCGATAGACACAATTTATCTGCTAATATATCTGGGTAAAGAAGACTAGTAAAAAGAGCAAAAATTTTTTTTAGGCTTTTTGACTCCTATCAGAACCATCAGGCTCCAGTGACCATGAAATTTCTTTACCCAAAAGATCTGTCATATCAAATTTATTGAAAAATGGCCATTTACTTTTAAAGACCAAGTTTATTATGTTCAAATGTTAATGCACTATAATGGACAGTATTTGACAACTACTAACCACAATAGGTCACCCAAGTCACTCAGGTGACCAATGAAAAAAAAAAATTAAGTAAAATTTTCATCGTATGTCCAGTTTCATATGACTAAAAGATTTCAAAAGTTCTCATTTTTTGATAATGAAAATTAGGTTCATTTATACTGTACAATACACTTGAAAAAAGTTCCAGTAAAAAATGACACCATTAATCATTATAGTAATATACAATGTACCTTTTTTTTTTTATCAACAATGAAGTTCTACATTCCTTTGTCAGAAAATATATGTCCAACAAAGTCAATTCAACCTCTTCTGTTGACTTGAAAATAAACATGGAACATTCCTTCCAGCAATGGAAAGTCATACATGTTGAAAAAAATGAAGTGGGTCATAAATCTTTTGGCCCCATAGGTGCCACACATGTCTGATGTTATTTACTTCCATCATGGCCTTACACAAGGTCAGTTAAACACTACTGTCCAGGGTCTAATGGCCAGTGCCTTGTGAAAGGCTTGGGTTTTCTTATCATTTGCCCTCTCATACATTTCTAATTCAGGACCCTAAACATATAAGAAATTTGCAAACAAAGTACCTAAATGTTAAGCTTATTATTTCGTCTCATTTTTTTTTTTTTTATGTAAAACTTAGGCATCTCAATCACATTGGTGAATTTCTAGACTTTCTTTCCTTTTCTGTGTAATTACACAATTAGTGTTGATCTCTTTAGTGGGTACAAGCAGACATCAAGATTTTTTTCTTTTCTTGAATCTAATTCCACCCCAGAGCAGACCAAAAAATCATCTAACCTGAACACCTTCTCCTGGTCAATTACAATGTTTTGCAAACCACATTCAAAATTTCACTCAATTCAAACCCTGTCAGTATTCCCCTCAAACCTCCGACAGAGTGCCTCACTGACCTGAAGGCTTGCAGACGTACTGGTCACAGCATGACCCTGGATGACCCTCAGCAGACTGATGTAGCACACTCTCAAATCCCGGAGCACAAGGTGTCTTCTTGCAGTGGTTTTTGTTGCACACACATTTATAGTTCACTCTGCAACAGCTGTCCTGACTTGAGACCTGAACAAGCGTGGAGTCCACGGGACACTTCCTTTTAATTGCAATGTCACATTTCACTCTCTCACATTTCTTTGGAATGATTTCTGAAAAAAATTTAAAGTAAGCATTAATCAAATGTCTCCTAAACATGTCTTCTGCTAATAATCACTTCAATATTATTTTTTATTTCAGCACATGGTCCATTGTAAAAAAGAACTCCTCCAAAATGGAACAAAGAGCCCTAAATCTCTTCTGGCCCATGGTCATCAAAAGCTGCAGGGTGACCAACCACCACTTTTCTGGCAAGAGAGAGAGAGAGAAAGAAAAGAGGAGAGGAGAGAAGAGAGAGAGAGACGTCAGCCGGAGCTAGCGGGAAAGTTAAAGGCGATCGGAGTCGGCCGGGGGTCGGCGTTGCTTGTGAATCGAGAGAGAGAGAGAGAGAGAGAGAGAGACGAGAGCAGAGAGGTGCAAGTTTGTATGTGTGACATTTCATCATTACAAAATACACATCATTCAGTTCCTCAGCTAGGAGCATTAGCAATATCAAGTTACTTGAATTTGAAAATTTGATTGACAACTAAAAGTTGTACACTGTAGAGTTGCTGTAAAATATAACAACTGTATATGCCTCTCCATTCCTCAGACAGGTCATGCAGTTTTCTTAAACTAAAAATTGAACATATGATAATAAATCCTAAAACCAAACAGCTTCAACCAATCCCCCATCCCTAGAACCAATCCATGACTATCAAACTTTGAAACATTCATTTGAATCATCAAAATCTCTTAACCAGGCAATAAAGCACCATGCAATATATGCTAAACCCCATCCAATCACAGTTTTCATAAACTGAATCCACTTTACCAGGTCACAGGTTTTATAATTTGAATAACTGAATGAGGATTCTCAGTATCATCTTGGCCTGAGGAAGATTCCAGGAACTCTTACTTGGGATCCCAACCAAAGAATACCACAAAGTGCTCATCCAGATACCTAAATAACCCAAACAAACAAGATTAATAACCTCAATAACCCAAACAAACAAGACTGCCACCATGTCATTTAAACAAGACTGCCACCACATCATTTAACCTAAATAACCCAAACAAACAAGACTGCCACCACATCAGTAAGGTAAACAGTTTGGAGTACTATACTGTTTACAAGTGTATCAGATGGGAGGTAAGATGGACAAACAACAGGATCACTTACCCTCCCCCAGTACTTCTGCGCTACCAGGGGTGGGGGTGTATAAATTCTAAGTTCTTGTCATTTAAAGCAGAAACTTGTCATGTTTTATCCTCTTTACATATTCATATAGAAGAAGAATTAAGCACATTACCCATAAGTTCTGACAAATATCTATGTACACACATCAGATCAAGGCCAATTGCATCTTAATTGTCAGATTAATCGTAAAGTGCTGATGCAGATGAAAAATGAATGGTGTGGTTTATAATTGTTTTTTAAGAATTATTTTGGGATGATGAAAGAATTTAAAATGTCTACAAAAATTAGAAAGAACAAACTATCTTATGTCCAGTTCACTGCATTCTTCAACATACAGATGCCATTTCAAATCAAAATACATACATAATATGACATAATATTTTATTGTACAGTCAGTGTAAAAAGAATTGTCTAATGCTCCATCATACAAAAAAGAGATCTACTCATTCCCTAACCAAATTTTATGCAAAGGACTCCTATTGCATTAGATGCTTTATATGCCAAGAAAAAGATGATGACATATCAATTTAAATTTACACAAAATGTTCTCACTTCGTCTGTTTACATTACACTCCCCTTTTCTACAGGTGGGTCACAGAAACATTTATGATTAAGTAAGACATCCTTTGTGTTTAATTTTTGGTCTGTATACTGCGCGTTCAAGCTGATAAAACCACAGCGTTAGTTGTGCATGCACTCAGTACTGTCTTGATGGAATTAATTGCAGTATTTAACGGGATTCTACCAATTTTTGTAACATTTTCAAATGACTCCAAATTTTAAAATACTTAAAAATTCATGTTAATTATTAGCTATAACTAGGTAAATTTATATATATTAATTGAAAGAGCATGCAATATGATAATTGTTGTCTGCAAATGATATAGAGAACATCGACATGTAATTCATTTTTTTTAAATCAAACTTTTAAATCAATATTTGATGACAAAATTAAGATACAATTTTTTTTAACCATTTTTCCAAATGCTTGATTTTCATTCATTTATTGAGAGACTTAAAAACTTCTGTGTACACCAGCCACTGTTACCTGGTCCCTGAACTGCACCTACCCAACGTTAACGAAATACTTCATCTGGCAAATAATGACTTACAAAATAATCAATAACTATTGAAATGAGTTTTTAATACATACATGTATAAGGTAAATGCTGAGTGACTTCAACCTATACAAATTGCCTTTGTTAGTTATCATTTGCCTATTCCTTATTGGTGTGACATATGATCAATAGCCTGTTGAAAAGCTGTTGAAATAAGGAACTTGGTATACCTTTTGAATGACCATGACCTTGGAACTTTTTTCAAAAATGACCTTGAGAGATCAGACTAAAATTCAATAACTTGAACTATTGTTGACATGAAGGTTTATTTTCATACAAGGTATATATTCTGAGTGACCTTGACCTCTACAAAATGACCTCGAGTCACCTTTGACTGAAAACCATTTGCTTGTTAATACTTGTATGTGTGATATATATATATGATCAATACTTGTTCAAAAACTGTTCAACTAAGAAACTTTTTCATTACATAAGATATGTTCTCAGTGACCTTGATCTTTCCGTGATGACCATGGATAACTTTTGACTGAAAACCATTTGCAATGTTAATTATTTGTGGGATATGTGATCAATACTTGTTTAAAATTGTTAAAAATAAGGCACTTTTTCCTTGAATAAGGTGTTTGTTTTGAGTGACCTTGACCTTTACCCTAATTCAAAGTACCCTGTCCTAAGGAATATGATGAATCTATGATGAAAGGTTTAGGAGATGGGCACTTGTACATAAAAACTGTTGATACAAGGAACACTTATGTTCTAAGTGACCTTGACCTTTCAAAAATGTCCCCTTGAAAGACCTTAGTTCACAAGCCCTATCTCAAGGAACTTTTTTGATAAATAGTGTCAATTTCTGATGAAAGGTGCAAGAGCTAGATATCAGCTAGGACGGGCGGATGGACAGACACGACAGCGACTATATATATCCTCCCCCCCAAATTTTTTTTAGGGAGCATGAAGTGTTCTTATAATTCATTAAAATGCAGTCATTCCATGCTCATCTCAAACTAGAAAGATGAATAATTGATATGTCTTGCATGCACGTTTAAAATGATGTTGATAACTTTGGCCATATATCAACATCAGATCAATGATAGTATATTTCTTTGCTACGATATTGTACAAGATTTGTATATTTGAATGCTATGTGTGAGAAACTGGAAATCGAATAATATGTGGCATTATATTGCTTAACATATGAATCTTCGCAACTGAGGAGTTGGACAACGCCCTTGCATTCATTTCATTTCAATATTCTCCTGATTTATGTGATGAAAGCTGCATCTCAGCAAGTCAAGCATGATGAATAAAATGTTAATCCTAAACACATTAATATTACATTTGAACTTTGATTTATGATTGCCTTGCCATGGTACAGCTAAGGACCATGATGTTATTGGTAAATCCTAAGTGGAATTTGTTTTCAAATTGACTGAAGCTTAAGTTTCAGATGCAAATAATTTAATTTCACTTGTAAAACACAATTTGATATGTTCACTTGACTTGATTGACATTTGTTTCAGATGGTAAAAGTTGTGCCATTAATAAGATTTTGGGAATGACAATTCACAATACATTTGGTTACTCTTAACTCGGCAATAATGCTCCAAATCATATAAATTAAAATTTTCTTTGTAATAATTATATTCATCAAATTATTTTAATGCATAATGCTCATTAAATTTTGAGAAATGAAGTAATTTCTATTTATCTAATATAGTACCTTTTATAAACCAATTAATACAAAATGCCCCTACTTTATATTGGATAAAACGAGTAGAATATAAATAATTTCCTTTCTTTAAAAAATTTAAGAGCTTTATAAAAAACTTCAACAATGTTTACATTCTCTGATTTCTCCTAATATTGCTAGCAATTAAATCTGAATATTAATTTATAACTTAATTTCATTTTTGTGCAATGATTTACAATCATATTGCATTTTCAGCATTTTTGATTGTGACGTCACTAAATGCAAAACATAGAAAAGCCATACTAGTTTGAAAAACCAAGTGCACTCAACATCACGACAAGGTACTAGTAAATACCTGTACAGCAGGAAATGTAAATATAAGAAAAGTCTTTCAGATGTATGATATAATACACCTTGACCTTCCTCACAACAGCATATTTTAACATTCAACATTAGGGCTGTGCGATACCGGTATTCCGATATATTGCGATTCATTAATAAAAAATATCGTTTCGCGATACGTTTTTTCAATACCGGTATATCGGCGCTTGTGCTCAGTCTTGGAATTTACGTTCAGCTTGAGATTGCTCACACTTTAAAACGTTACGTTTAATATGGATGAAAACATTTCTAAGAGTTAGACATAGTTTTTCTACTTCCAATAGAGCAATGAAGTTAAGCAACCAAGTCTTGTTTCTTATTTTCATATATTCTGCATAGAAATCAATCTGATAGTCAATGAAATAAAGAAAAAGGTCATTGATTTTCTACTTTGAAAATATTGCAATACATATCGCAGTACATTTGAAAACATCGCAATATATCGGGAATACGAAAATTTCACCAGATTACGATATCAGCCGCTATCAAACATGCCCATGTGAAGAGCAAGGTACATGTCACCTCATATAACGAATTCAACATACCATTGGGTAAATGCTGTCTGATGTGTTTCTAATACTAATCGTTAGACACTTCTTTATACACTCATTATAATGAATTCAACATACCATTGGGTAAATGCTGTCTGATGTGTTTCTAATACTAATCATTAGACACTTCTTTATACACTTATTTTGACTACAGATTACCTGATCAAGACAGAGGGCTCGACACGGCGGGTGTGACCGGTTGGCAGGGGATGCTTACTCCTCCTACGCATCTGATACCACCTCTGGTATATCTATGTATGTTTGCCCATTAACTTTTATCATTTGTATAAAAATGATCATTGTTCGTTTATCTTCATTTTCTCATTTCAAATTGAAAGATATTTGACGTTAATTAATAGCCTGTATATCTGATGTTCTCCATAACCAGGTGTATAGGGGAGTCAGACTGGAATGTTAATTCTTGAACTAATAAATCAGCTTAAATCATATATGATGCTTAGTCCATTGGGCCTATAATTAGACCAGCTGTTGTGTCTAGCTCATCCTCCATATTGATTGTGCATGGTTAGCAACTATATATATATACATGTACTAACAACAATATAGATCTATAATCAAATGGGTTTTTTTAAGGTAAATTATTCACACATTAACACCTCTTGTTAAAATTAATTAAATGAACAATTTGGACCAGTCATTTCATGCTTTAGCTGTTTATGCAGTAAATTATAATAATCTCTCATATGAAAAAAATAAAAAAAATAATATATTTTTTTGCACTTTGAAAGCATTTACCATACCATGTAATTTGATCATTATAATACAATAGATAATTATCCCTCTGTGTTAAAAATGTATGTTCTCTCCTAATATTGCTTCAAGATTCCATTGGTATAAATATGCTATTGTATGTTATCGTGTGTGCTGTAAAAAATAATTTAATGTGGGTAAAGATTTAGGAAACTGAAACTTTGCTTAAATTTCTTTAAATCATTTTATAAGGCCATTTTATATATTGATGAGGCTCATTACAGCCATATACAAGTGCATACATAATTCTTTAAAATTCATTTTGAACCAGGTAGTTAACAAATAATCTCTTGACATTTGTTGATCTTTAGGATACCTACCACCAGCCCTTTAACAGAAAAATTCTTTCCCCCCAAAAGCTATTTAAATTTGCTTAATTAGACACATAACTGTAATGCGATCAGAAAATCGCTTATCATCCCATCAAGTGGATAATATCATATAGCAACGATCGTTTCTATATATTCTGTCAGCGCTGAATATTTGAGCCATATCATATTAATAATAAACATTTTTGTGCTGTCAGACAGTAAATGTATTTACACATTTTTGAGTATTAATTGAAAACGAAAAAATATTTAAAAGCCTGAGGAAAAGAGAAACAAAATGTCAATTTCTTTTTGGTGAGACTCTTCTTCTGTCAAATCATTCCCTATCGGCGGAGATAAAAAACAGATACAACACAGACTGTCTTGCAGTCTGTGGTCAAACGTGCAATAATCCACAGATCAAAACATCCATCTCCTTACGATACACAGCCATTATCATCAGGAATCAGACAAAATCCCAGTCAACACCTCACCCAAACAGACCGCTAATGATGATTGAAGGAACAGTCTCGCACTGCCAAACATTTCTGCTCAACTTGTGAAATGACCCAGACCAGTACATGAAAATGAGAAGGCAAGGAGCATCGCCCATCGAAAGTCCAACGCGGCATTATATTTCTGACACAAGCTCTTTCCTGGTGCAAGCAAATTAGCATCTAAGAAATGTCAATCATATTTAGCACTATGCAGAAAGTTTTGCCAGGTTTTTTAATGCAAATGAGAACTTTAAATTCATTGCAATTTAAAAATCCACAACTTTCTCAAGTTGTCTGCTTTCAAAACATTATGCTGAGGTCAAGGTAATATATCGATTAAAGTTTCAACAGTTTGTTGTGGGTATATATAACAGAGACCGAAGTTTGATCAAGCTTCAGTGTCCTTATGTGTCATGTAATTCAAATATTTGCCCCCCAATCACTAGATTGGCTTTCTGTCACAATGTTAGAAGATATGTTCAATTAAAGTGCTCCATCCTTAGCAGATAAAGTGACCTAAACATATTTCTAATGACATTTGGATAAATAGATAAGTGAAGAATCTAAATGCAGTGACATAACTTTCCATTTCATCAGGATCACTATTAGGAAAGGCCTACTCTCTGCTGAATCTTTCAAGTGTTTGCTTGAACCAATCCGGTTGTTCGGTTCAATCTCCGGCTCTTTAGATAAGCCATATGTCTTACACTGCAGACTCCATTTAGGATAACAAAGCAGAAATGTGTACCATACCATATAAGTAAGATGCACTTTAAAACAACTGAACAAAGGTTCAACATAACCCCAGACTGTTCAATTAATTCCAAAAGAACTAGATGTGTTGGTGTGCCACAAAGTCCCCTTGAGCCGGCATCATATATATATTGCTCATCTTTCATTCACATCTACATGTTGTGATCTTTAAATGTACCAAGTTTCATTGAAATCCTCCAATGCTTAGGAAGAAATTGTGAAGTGTTAAAATCTAAGTCCAGGGGCCATAACTCCTGTAGTAAAATTTGAACAGCCTTCCCCTTCCCACATGCACATCTACATGTTGCCGTAAGATGCGACTAAATAGGGCGATCCTTTGGATGAGACTGCAAAAACCAAGGCCAGTCAACTGTCATAGAAGGTGTGGCACGATAAAAATCCCTGCTTAAAGGCCAAATTCATAGGCCTTTAGAAGTTTTACAGTCCTTCACTGAAAATTGGTGACGTCTCCATATGAGGGAAAAATTNGATCCCTGCTTAGAGGCCTAATTCATAACGGTAGTCCTTCACTGAAAATTGGTGACGTCGACGTCTCCATACGAGTGAAAAATTCTCAAACGGGAAGGTCAAACAAATATATAATAAATCAATCTACATGTTGTGATCATTAATTGTACCAATTTAATTGAAATCCTCCAGAACTTTTAAGAGCAGTTGCAAAGACAAAATATTGAGACAGACAGAGGGACGGAATAAAGGAAGGACAGATGATGGAATGACTGACCTTCTAGGTTTCACATCAGTGTTCAACATGCCTTAATACGGAGTTGTAAACTAATAACTAAAGCTTCTTCTCATACATAAAATCTCTTCAGAGCATACTGTACAGGGCTTTAATATCGAGGGGCTAAAATTTGCGATTTTTATTCTTTAACATTTCGAGATGGTTTAAATTTCGCGGATAGTAAATATTCTCAGCTGGAATCATATACCCAAATACATTGAACAGCACTTTGGATGGTTTTATTTTCGTGATAGTTGAATATCGATTAGTGACATAAAATCCACGCGAACATTTCCCCCTTTACAGTAGTTTTCTAGTCAATATCTCATGATGTATAGTTACACAAAATATTATAGTATGACACAAGAAAATGTAGTTTTTAGC
Source organism: Ostrea lurida (assembly GCA_903981925.1). Classification (NCBI taxonomy): domain Eukaryota; kingdom Metazoa; phylum Mollusca; class Bivalvia; order Ostreida; family Ostreidae; genus Ostrea; species Ostrea lurida. Next base: position 51,587 of record CAJDSM010019654.1, read on the forward strand.
TTAGAACTGTGAAATTTAGTTAAATGAATTTCAAAGCTATTGAATGCTAAAGTATGAGCAAAGAGCAAGACAGGGATAGAACAAATGATCATGATAAATGTCCTATCACAAACCCTTGAGATATGGGGCAAATCAGAGATTGAAAATCTTCAAACAGCTTGCCTCTGCATATTACACCAGACAAGAGATTCACTTTGAGAATGAACATACTCCTACTGTACAGTGATGATAGAGATCATCACAGAGCAAAAGCATTCTTGACCCTGGCTTCTAGTGTCTGCTCTTGCTATCATCTATTCAAGGAAAACTGGAATTTCCTAATAGATAAGATGAAAAAACTGCACTCCCCCTTTTCATCTTTAGTCAGATAAATTATCATTCTCACTTTGATAGTACATGTTTCACTAAATAAATTATGAGTACTTAAGACAGCAGTATGATAAGAAATGAGTTTTGAAAAATTGTCAACTTCTTTGCAAATTGTAAACTTACATTTAAAATCATTCATTTAAAACAAAACTATCTGGAAAGTAGTTTGAAATCTTGAAATTCAGGTCAATATGTTGACACCATTGCAAAATGGACAGAGGCCATGCAATATGGTGCTTTATCTACCCTGGCTTAAAGATGTAGAATATTCACAAGCCTATAGAATTGTACCTCCAGGGAACTCATACTGACCAATAAAATGTTGACAAGTGCTCTATTACATGATTGTATGATTTAAAACATTGAAACCCACAACTATGGGGCCTGTAACGTGATATCTGGTTGATAATCTTTGTCTATACAGCTAGTGTGCAAGACCATATTGAACATGATTAGATGCAAGTTTTCTTAGAAAATTTTCAGGTGTAAATGTTGTTACCCTGGTCTGTCCATCTGTCTTTCCCATTTTCTTCTTCCTCAAATGCCTCTTTAATTTTAATCAGTAACCAAATAAACATTTGGAATATGAAAGGTCCAGGTGTCCTACAAATGTGACAGTCATGTGCAAATAATGTTTCACAAATTTTCAATTTTACCCTGGGAGCAATTAAAGGGGTCAAAAATTTATGGTTTTTTTTGGAAACACCTGCTTTCACGAACTTCTCATGTATTTTATATAGTAGCCAAATCATCTATTAGAAGATAATTGGCAGTGTCCTATCCATGTGCTGAAAGACTTCATTTTTACCTAGGAGCCATGCAATTAGGGGTTGAAAAACATTTTCCCTTAGAAAAACCTGGTTCCCAGAACCCCTCTTACATTTTATGCAACAGCAAAATTGGCAGAATCCTTTGACTGTGCAGTATTAAAGTTTTTAGAATATTGTTTTACACCTTGAGGGGCAAAATCAAACAAAAACCTTGTGTTCAATGCATTGTGACATGTGCAACATTGAACAAGAATACATTTGCTTTTGGGTTGGAATTTTAACCATTTTGCAATTTGAAAAAAATAATAAAGGGGGTTGGGATGACCCAAGGGCACTTATAAGTTAACATCAGAATACTCTATGCATCTTAATATGTTTGATTAGGATTATATTCAAAAGGATTTTTGTGTTCTCAACAATGCAATAACGCTACATAACACAATTGGATTATGCTACTCTTAAGTGATTTATAACTACCTTTAATACTTGAAAGGAGAAAAGATTATCAATTTCAAAAATAATACAGTAATCCACATATTAAAATAAAAATCCTTTTAACTTAATTGGCAAAGTCAACCGGTTATTTTCTGAACAATCTACTTTGACATTTACCCTTATAAATGTCAGATCATCCCAACACAGGGAAAATGTTACAGTGTAAATAAACTAATCTCCTCAAAATTCACTTACAATGAGGAAATCACCTCAATAATATAAGCACTTGTATATATCAGTCTTTCATGACTGTGTGACCTAACTGACCTTTATGGCTTCAGGTCAAGGTCACTCAAAACCAACCCTGGCTTTGACAGAAAAGAAAATCAATAGTTGATATAGATAGAGCTGAGTCAATACGAGAGAAAAGATGTGTACAAATATTTGTCCAGTCTAGATCATTATCCACAGACAAACATAATTTTCCAAACACGTACATTTAAAGACTTTAATCATGAAGCAGATCTGACCCACAATGGAGTACTAACCCGGCAGCCTCCGATGCTTGTAATTACAATAAGGTGAACGGTCCAAGATACTGAATCCCCAAATTGTTTTCACCTGGCTCTAAAGAGTATGTCAATATTTGATGTCGCATAGCCTTCTGAGAATGATGAAACACATGCATATATAGGACACGAGATATGTATGGAAGAAGGCCAAAAAGTAAAACGTAGAATGTGTCCCTGTTTTTATAACTGTTTACCTACACATTTTACTCATTTTTATAAAACTGCCTTAAACCAACATTTGTAGGTGGACAAATTCAAGAGTTATGTTTGGTTCAATCCATAAAGAGGAAAAGGTACAAGAGATACTAAAAACTGCATTCAAAAAGAAAAGAAAAAAACCGCAAATTTCCTCAAGTCTTTTAGGTGTGATCAAACTTGTTGAAAGAATTTAATATCTGCACAAAACAGGGCCTCAGCCCGACCCATTGATCTCAGATGTAGAAAAAAAAATTGATGATGGACACTACAGTATAAATTTCATTTACAGAGCTCTTTCAGAATACATTTGCTATCCCTTTTACCAGCCCCCTAAAAACTGCAGTATTAACATAATCAGCTGTCAAGAAGCTGAAATATCTTTCAGATATATAAATAAACATCAGAGTCATTTAATCCCCCGATTTCACCACTGATAATTCAGTGATGTGTTCGACATTTAATAACCTCCTCCGCTTCTGTTTACTGGCATTTCAGCAAATGAGGCATTAAAATATTTGTTCTCTTGTCTGGGGGGAGAAATATTGACCTCAATCACCTTTATTTCATTACAACTAAAAATCTATGGAGATCTGAAAATAGACTCCACAAGGCCTGTATGTGTTGTGGCATGTCATGGCAATATTTTGTATGTCTGTTTCCTCAACAATGTAGCATAAATCTGATACTCGGCACGTTTCTGCAATTGCAAGATTTTTTTCACAGACTGTTAACAATGTGGCATTTTGATTACTTAGAACTAAACCATGATCACATATGTACATTAATCCCAAAATTATGGATACATACTGAGAGGGCTGGACTCAGAAATCTGTCACTGAATGACTCCTCATTAACATTATGGCATTTTCAAAGAAAGATCTCGATCAACCCCCTTAATGTTAGAATCCTCAAATTAAATGTGAATTTGGTATCAAAAGTTGCATAAAGTAACTATTTGCATTATATATAATTTCAAAATTCTATTTTGTTAGATTCTAAGGAGGGATATTAGCTCATGCAATCAGATCTGTTATGATTTTGTGAAGTTATTGAAAAACCAGGTAAAAGAATAATGCCACGCAATAAATTCAAATCAAATGTATGAAATGACAAATTGAGATGAAGCTTCTTGACAGTTTATTGCCCAACAATATGGTCAGGCAAGTGGATATAAAATATGCGTACGGGACAGCATTAAAAGTTCGGCACTGACTGAAATGACCAAATTTCTTATTACAAATAAAAAATCTAAAACCTTAAATGGAGGACGAGCATTTGAAAAGGTCATGGGCCAAGATACACATGACATGTTTTCCCCTCCATTCTGGCCATGCAACAAATTTCTTCAACAGCACAATTTTATCATCGGGTACGGGTGTTTGTTATCTAATTTGTTTTTCTTTAATTAGCTGGATATAGGTGACAATTAACATATTCATCTGCTACGCGAGGACATTATCACCACATATGCATGTGTGCAGGTTTTACTGATGCGCTATCTCCCAGATAATAGGCATCGTTTTTAGCTGCGCACAAAACAATGGATGCATATTTCACGCTCACTACAAGAAAATGCATTAGGCATTCCAATCATTACATCTCCTAACCCATAAATACACTCCATGAGGAAAAAAACCCCAATAACATATAAATCGAAAGTAGTTCAGTGAGTAACATTAAACACTGACTCTCTAGTGATAAGGATTTTTTCCCCCCAAAGTAAAGCCTTGGTCGTTAACTTTTTTATACAACAGTTTATCTGGGGTTGCGTTTTAAAGATCCCAAAACACATGACATCTATTTTATCAGCACAACAAATAAGTCAATATTGAATGTGCGCCCTACCTCTGCAAACCCCTTTTTCGCTGCCTGTGATCGGGTCCCCGACCTCGGAAGTCAAGGCGCACTCCAGTCCGTCTCCACATTTACCCAGGATTTCAAATGGTCCCCCACAAGTTTCATTGAGGTCTTTGCCACACACTTGGCAGCATCCGCACACATCCAGGATCGTGCCCCGGGGACAGTTAGTAGGGGGGTCAGGGCACGCGCTTAGGTTACATGGGGTACACTTTAACGCGTCAACACCTGCATGACTTATGCACATCACAAAAAGAATGAGAGACAGCGCCAACACGTGCTTCACAATTCCAATGACAAGCAGACGACAGTCACCAGTACCCCTTCGCGGCGAAGAGCGCATCCCGACTCTTCATTTAGAAACTTTTGAATTAGAGAGAAAATCTCCTCCTTCTGACTTCCTCTATCCGGCTGACAACACAAAAAATAAACGATCCACGTAATAAAGCAAAACGGTCATTCTGTCGTCAATTAACATCACCGACTGAATTTGAGTCCACCTACCACCAAAACAAAATACTGTCTGCTCAGTGTTATCATGTGTTGACTTCCGCCAAAACGGCCCAAGCAACGCCAGTAGGCGGGACTACCTGCAACAGGTGCAAATCAAGGTAACTCGGCTGACCAATCAGCGATCAAGGGCCTCTTCTTTTGATATGCGTAGTTACTCATTCATCGCTTTTTTCATTCATAAAATTTCGCGTATGAGTAGGCTGTGTCTTCATTCGGAAAATTTACTATAATGGTAATTTAAATAGGATCAAATTGTTGTAATATCCAAATAATGGTGAATTATGCAAAAAGTGTTGATAATTAGATATTCACACCGGTGTTGACAGAGAGAGTTTGAGAGAGAGAGAGTTTGAGAGAGAGAGAGAGAGAGAGAGAGAGAGAGAGAGAGAGAGAGAGAGATTATGCATATAATATTGCATATCGATGCCGTTGATCTTGTAGATATGCATGGGTTTACTGCCAAAGCAATCAGAACTATGTCTTTTTGGCAGTACATGTATTTTTAAAAGCGGTAACACCCCAATATGTGAAAGACGCAGTATTTTTGGTAAGTAATCATAAAGAATGCATTACGAACAATAATTAAAGAGAGAAAACAGGTGGTTTTCCATGTTAATGAACAGTTTCTTTCGTTTTCATCGGCGTATGTACAACACAAGGGGAACAATATTTACATTTGTTCTTAAAACAATTTATTTCTCGTGAGCGGGCTAGTTACAGATTATATACTCAATCAACGAGTGCATGAATCATAGATCGACGCAATAGCGGAGTGCAAACTATGATAACATAACTCTTTTATCTCAAATTGAACCATGAAATATTGAAAATGAAAATTTCATACTGCTCTAAGTGGAACTATTAAAACCACACGTTATATGGTTGTAAAACACATTACCTCCCTACCAAAGAGAGAGAGAGAGAGAGAGAGAAGAGAGAGAGAGAGAGAGAGAAGAGAGAGAGAGGAGAGAGAGGAGAGAGAGGGCAGGTTTCATTCTTAACACGAGTTGGTCAACATGCCAATAAAATTTGATGTCTATCAATAATTTATATTTATTAGCCGGAAAATGAATACTAGAAAGTTATGTGATCTATGACCCAAAAATGTTCAACCTGCTGTGAATTTCAATGATATTCAGATGATTATATGGGTTACAGAATGTATAGTAAAATCTGACCTACAAACAATCAACAGCGATCATCTACTAGTCATTACCAATCCAATCTACCGTTAATATTTGATGACCATCAGGGCAAGGTTTCTTTTCGCGAAAGTTTCGCGTAGTAACGCGATTCCCCATTTTTCCCCCCCCCCCCCCCCCCCCCCATGCATGGGCTTTCGTATTCTTTCAAAATGGTCCAATAAGAGAGAGAGAGAGAGAAGAGAAGAGAGAGAGGAGAGCAGAACGGAAGGGTTTGTAATATAGGTTTTTTAAAAAGACAAGCACTTATTGCTGATTCTTTTCAAATATTTTCTTCTTTTAAAAGTTTTTGGGGTGGGTGAGTGTCTAGAATGGATCGCCTACTTCGTTCATAAGTTTATTCAAAAGCTTCTACTTGAGAAGAAAAATCTCTAGCTGTGACCTTTAATGTATCTATTAATAATGATCATTTTCATTCATATGTCGATTCCATAACACAATCATCTGCTTCGTACTTAGATATCTTATTGCTCAACATAGATATTAACGCCAAATTTATAACAAATGGGGTAAGTTTAGCTTCTCCATCGTCATCTTCCCATATTTATGTTGCAACATTTCATTATCACCGGCATATGGTGTTGATTCGTACGCAAGAGCTTGTTCTGCGTATGAACAGTTTTTGAATTGAGGCATGCTACTTACAAACAAGCTGTTGTTGCAAAGGTTTGAACAGTCATGTTTGAAGTCAGCATTTCGCAAATTTTATGATCGCTTTTAATGATCTAGATTTTGCCCATACAATCTGCCATTGGGTCATGTTTCATAGCAATTGTTAATTAAGCCGTTCTTTATACAGATTTTGATTACGGATTACTCCGTAACCTGATTAAGACGGGTGTGATAGGTCAACAGGGGATGCTTCCTCCTTCTAGGAACATGATCCTACCTCTGGTGTGTCCAGGGATCCGTGTTTGCCAAACTTTTGTTATGTCTTACGAGATTGATCACTATTCGTTATCTTCGCTTTTTTTTTTGATAACGCCGATGTTACTGGATATAAGAGGACAACATAGACTATAATAGTAAGGTAAGCCTCTGTTAATCTCGATTATCGTAAGTTCCCAGTGCACGTTATTCTTGGTATACTAATAGCCCTATCATATGAACAAGTTCTCGGCATTGTCTTTGAATGTAACCGTTTTTATAGAAATACCACGTCGAATGATTGCTCAACGTCTGGAAGCAGGTTGTTACAACTTGCAGTTGCAAGAAATTTCAATGTCACACAAAGCACCATAATTATGTCTCGCATTTGGAACAGATCAAGGACAGCATGGTTCAACAAATGATCAATGGTTGACCACGCGTAACGCCAGGAGCACAGGATTGCAGTGTCCAGCGTCTTTCGCAGAATAGCTGATCCAACTGAGTCTTCGCAGTCGACTATGAGATATTGGGATCCTCATGGACCTGTTCGTTACATTGCTTTGACTCTGTAACATCGCCGGAACCGACGAGGTCAGACTGTTTGATTCGACTTTTACATCAGAACTCCTGTCCGTTACGCTACAACTCCATCATTATTCGTAGGGAGAGAATATAGCCCCGGAGAAATGACACTGTATTTGGCTAATGGAAGAATGCGCCAAAATGAACGTTTTGCACAAAAATGCGTTCAGGTTTGGAGTGGTAGTGTTACATGATGTATTCAGCAAGTTCATATGTACATGGTACTTTGACGAATCAACGGCATATAGGTACATACATGCAAAATCCGGAACAGTATTCAAACATGACAACACTAGACCGCATACTGTCGTCTGACACGCAATGTCCTACAAAGACAATTTTGACCATCCGAAACTCTAACGAACTTGCATGGGACGAACTCGATAGCCGCGAAAGCGAAAGAAAGTCAGCCTTATACTCTGCGACCACTGGCCCAAGTTCTACAGTTAAGAGTGGAACAACACCCTTACACAGTTATAGAAACTAGACTGAGTCTATGGGAAAGCATTGCCAGCCAGTCATTGGTGCTCGTGGGGGCACACTTGATATTTTATTGAACTTGAATGACCTTCAACTGTAAATAACTGTACACACCAGATACAGAACTAAATTACCTTCAACTGTTAATGATTGTACACATTTGATATTGACACTGAGTGACTTGAACTGTTAATGACTGCACACACTAGATATTGAAACTTGGAATGATCTGAACGTTAATGAGTGCACACACAAGATATGTGAACTTGAATGATCTTAACTGTTAATGATGTACTACACAGATAATTAACTTGAATGACCTTGAACTGTTAATGATGCAACACACTAGATATTGAACTTTAATGACACTTGAACTGTTATATGACTCAACAACACTAGATATTGAACTTGAATGACTTGAACGTGTTATGACTGTATGAAGCTGAGTGACCTTGAACTGATAATGACTGTATACACTAGATAATGAACTTGAATGACCTTGAATTGTTAATGACTGTTGAACTTGAGTGACCTTGAACTTTCAGCTCTGAATAATTTGAAATTTAGACGTAAATAATTTAAATCTCATTTTAGAAGTAATGATAAAAGTATAGAAAATAAGATGATCGATTATTTGTTTGTTTTTCGTCCCCTGAGAATTTACACTCATATTGAGACGTACACCATTGGCGGTTGAAGGGCTGCACATTTAGACCTATGCTGTTGCACTCTTAGCTTTTAGCAGCGAGGGTTCTTTTACGTGTCACACAGTATCCGTTTTCATGGCCATACCTGAAAGACCCGTGAATCTCACTTCTAAATACCGAGCTCTTGGCGAAGTAGCAAGCTCGAACTCAAGTCCTATTTTACCGTCTTGCGTTTGACGTGACCGCTCCGAGCACGGAGCTCGAACTCACGACCTCCCGATCATGAGGCGAGTGCTCCATCACTGAGCCACCGCGATCGGTTAAAAAAAGAAGGCGTTAAATCACACAGAAAAAAGTGCAGCAACAAAATCCGAATGGTTTTTGGAAATTACAAATCATTATACTAGCAAATATCCCCCCCCCCCTACCCTATAGTCTTCCATCAAGCAAAAGAGAAATTATTCTCGGGAGAGGACGAAGCTACCCCTGCGATTGCTGGCAAGAGCAAGAGGGGGTGTCGTAGGCAATCATGACGATTGTACTTTACAGTCTAGTTGTATTGCCCGTACTTTGTCNAGGAGAGGACGAAGCTGCCCCTGCGATTGCTGGCAAGAGGGGGTGTCGAAGGCAATCATGACGATTGTACTGTACAGTCTAGTTGTATTGCCCGTACTTTGTC
>CAJDSM010019659.1:0-10828 GCA_903981925.1 Ostrea lurida
TCAGAACTTCGAAATAAAGTCTATAACTTTTAATCGTTGGAAATTTAATAATAAGAAATGACTGTTATAATTTTCAATAAATAGGAGATTGAACCAATGTTGCCTATTTGCAAACATAATATAATCCGCTATGCGGATTATATAGTTTGCAAATAGGCAACATCAGTTCAATCTCAGATAAACTTGAAAATTATATTTGTCATTTCTTAATTAATTTCACGGTTACGTGGATCTTTTGATACATGTTGATCGATCAATTACCTCCTGTCACAGTAAGATAGACTGGATTACTGGGGATCTGAATGTGCGTTCCTTTCTCTTCGCGTGACACCGTGACTTGGTATTCCCCCTCATCTTTCTTTGAGACTTTTGCCATTACTAACCGCTGACTTGACCTACCTTTGCACCTCTCTGTGCTGGTGTCAAGATGCTCTGTTGTGTTTCCTACAATTCTTTGCTTATTGATAGGCAAGTTAGAGACCATTTCCTCGTCTCCATACGTTGACACAAAGTATTCACTTTCTCTGCACCGTTTTCGTTTATCGACTTGATCTGTAAACGTATAACGTTCAAGCATCAATCGCAGCCATTTCATTTCATAGTCTTGCAAGCCAAACTCAGTGCTTTTGATAAATGCAAGTCGAACAACCATTTGTTCTGTGTTTTCATTTGATGGTAGAAAGCCCTGTATCCTCTTGAAAATGTTTTCCAGTTCAATCCATTTAGAATTAAACTCATCATCTGGTACACTAGAATATTCCACATATGAAAGTTCATTTCTAAAATTTCTGAGCCGTTCGATATCATCTCCAATATTGATTTCTGTCTGATGAGGTTTTTTATCCCATCCTTGAGATGGTTCTAATGACGAACAAAGGTTCCGAATCAATTTGTACAGTAGAGTGATATCAAATGTTTTATAGTCTGGAACAACGAACAAGAAGGACGCGGGATATAACAAACGGCTTCGTATGTTCGATTATCTATAAATTTCTTATTAAACAATGACTTTTCATTTTCTTGGATTTGCTGCACTAGGTCTTCTGGTGGTATCTGACTGTGTAAAAAATATCCCAACACTACCCGAGCCTATCTTGGCTGACTGTAATCGACAAAGTGTTTTGCTTGTTCGGAGATGGCGATGTCTCTGAGACCATGTTTGCAAAACTCACTAAAGCAGCATACACTTTTTAAAAATGAAAGAAAAGTGAGCAAAGTCACAATACCCCACCTCCCCATTGCCTGAATGTAGGTTTTGGGGCAATTCAGTAGAAACATCATAATTTGAAATACTCGGTATAATGGATACAATAAACTGATTAACTATTGATTATACAGGATTTTTTCTCTCAAAATAAAAAAAGAAGATCTCTTCATAAGTAGCATAATCATGTAATTTTTGTTTTATTACCACTGTGATTCTTAAAGAGGAATCAAATATAAACGCGTAAAAAATGGCACCCGAAATCTGCGCGCGCTGAAATGTAAAAAACCAGCGAATGAAACAGTCACCTAAAAAACACGTTCTACAACGCGTGCCAGTTCATAAAATGACAAACAGAATTAACGTCATACGTGACGCGATCTTCCTATAATGCGAAATCCCTAATCAACCATGTTTGTCAGTATCAACTAGGTATTTCGACGTATCTTCCTGAACTGTAAATGAACACATATTTTATATATAATGCATATACATCATTGATTTAGTTAATACATTCACTATTTGTTCAACAGAGAAAAAGGCACATGTGTATAATCGCAAACAATAATACAGTTTACTCGCGCAGCCTACATCTCAGCCGCGACTTGTTGTTTTTCAATAGTTGGTAATATATAAAGAATTAGACAACAAAATGCTCTTGTTCTTTTGTATGATTTTGTTTCAACTGCTTGTTAATTATGTCAAAACATCAACTCTATTATAGATGTCATACATAGAAAAAGAAATCCGATAAAACTTTAATTTTTCGTAAGATACAGATTACCTGACGTACTTTACCACACACCAATAATTATCCTCTCTCCATACTTCAGCGTACTGGTCGCAACCAGGTCAAAGGCGGCATACATTCCCCGAGAAAAAATTGAATCGGAATTTTCTTGTATACCGCACTACACAGTATGTTCTTCCACCAACTACAAAAGTTTTCATGATTAATCTGCTCGCAGCGGTTTCAGGCAGTCGCCACGCTGACACAACCCTGTTGTGCAACTTAGTATATATACACTGTCGCCCAAATTTCTAAGTTAAAGGGCATATATCCCCCCAAAAAATTGAATCGGATTCCTCGGTCGTACTAGCTGTCAATCTACAGCTATGTTCATCACTACAAAGTTTTCACTATAATCTGTTCAAGCCTTTAGGAGGGTTGCGCACTGAACAAACTGTTTCAATACATAAGTGCCAAACCTATTTCTAATGTTTCATAAGCGGGCATATTCCCGAAAAAGTCTGAATCGGAATTCCTGGTATATGCTCTACACAGTATGTTCTTCATCACACATAGTTTCACGTAATCTTTCAGGTTTCGAGAGAAGTTGCGCTGACCAATAAACAGCAGGCCCAGGCCACATCGCTCACTGACTGACAAGCTGCTTCACAAGCTTTTTAGACAGTAGTTTGGATTTAATGAACCATATGCTAAATCGTAGCTTACATGATATGTCACGTGGAGGCACTTATTGAAACAACTGCTAATCTTCATTCCAGATAGTCATATTCGTAGTAAATTAAAACATTCCACTCTTGCTTTCCATGACACAAGAACTTTAAAGAATTTCTCTTATACTCTGCAATGTAAAACTATTGGCCTCACTCATAATACCCGAGGGTTATGATTTGACAAACTTGATCTCCACTATATCAGGAAGCTTCATTACATTTCAGCTTTCCTGGCCAAGTGTCTCTGAGAAGAAGATTTTAAAGAGTTTTCCCTATATATTCATCATGTAAAACTGACCTTTGGAGGCCCCATAGCTACCCCGGAGTCATGATTTGAACAACTTGAATTCCTTATATTCTAGGATCAAGCTTGCCATATAGGATTCAGTTTCTGGCAGTGGTTCTGGAAGAAAGATTTTTAAAGATTGTGTCCTATATAATCATATGTAAAACTTTGATCCCTATTGTGGCCCGGCCATACGTACCGCCCAAGAGGTCAATGATTTCGAACAAATTGAATCCCATCTATATTCAGGGAAGATTCCACTATAATTTCAGCTTTTTCGTGCTATTGTGGTTCTTCGAGAAGGAAGATTTTTAAAGATTTTTCCTCTATAATCATATAGTCAACAACTGATCCCCTATGTGGCTCCTCAATACCCTCGGGGGTCATGATTTGAACAAACTTGAATCTCCACTATTCAGAAACCTCCATATAAATTTCAGCTTATTCTGGCATTCTTGAGTTTCATTGTGAGAAGAAGATTTTTACATTGACAACCACCTAACGTTTTAGCATTTTTCGTGATTATTCTCCCTTTATGAGGGCCTGAGTCTTTCATCTTGAACAAAATTGAAGCCCCTTCACCCAAGGATGATGTTACCAAGTTTGGTTGAATTTGGCCCAGCGGTTTTGAGAAGAATTGAAAATGTGAAAAGTTATACACAAACCGACATTCAACGACAAAGAGAAAGTGTACACTTAGGAAAAATGTATGGCCGTAATTTCAGAAACTTTACATTTCACTGCCTACGTCTATAGGGTTGTTACTTTCATATAGTATAAAGAAGTGATTGTTTTATGTATCCGTAATTTTTTATTGATATTAACTGCAAATTGGCATGTATTGCAAGGTAGAGACGTAACGTTAACTGTGTCGTCTTGGATGGACGTTATCTCAATTTGTACGCTACACGTCTTTTTACTAAGAACTGTTTTACATCATTCTAAATATTTTACAACATCTGTTCATACTTATCGTAAATAAGAATATTTAAAGAATCGGGTACCCAATTCAATGATGAGAACCCAGTATCCTGCTACCTGTTATGACAAAACCGAGGCTTACGGCATATAAACACACCTAACGCATCGTATTCTTGCATAAGTTCGATGCTACATTACACAATTCAGTAGATTATTTCTCTGTTAGTGCTGGAAATGTATGCATTACACTTTTGCTGAACTGTTTGACAGATTACACTTTAGTCACATTTATAATTTTCAATATTCATGTAATATTGTACTGCTCGAGCATCTTAAGATACTGAATGTTTTAAAATATTATTAGTTCCTCTCTCTCTCTCTCTCTTCTTCTCTCTAACTCAGCGTCAACAACTAACGTGATCACTCTGCCCTTTATAATACTATAGATACGACACCGAATCATCATGTGCAAGGGTATTAGTATAGGAAATATGATGCATCATTATTTTTAGAGTTTAGGTTGCTTCTTACATGTAGAAATTTGGAGTTCCAGAAATAAATACAAGGGGGGGGGGGGGCGGGGGTGTTCGGGAGGTGCACTTTGAAAAGTCCACCAACCCATAAAAACTATTTCTAATTGGCCAATGACCGTCAATTTAAAAACTCATTCAACAAATAAAATATACTAATCTTAGCCCAACACACTAATAAAAGGCTTGCCACTTTTGACGTGCAAACCCAGGAAACACATTTGTTGTCTGGTCATGCCAACGTGGCATGAAAAAAATGACCAAAATTGTTTGGCACCTTATAGAGTGGTCGATTTTCACGCGCAGATCTGATGTTTATTGAATGTCGGAAAAATAGTTTATAGACTATGGATAACGCAGTATATCAAATTGAATATAATTTGCGTAAGCAAGCCTTGCCTACTCCACGGACTTCGATATCACTACCACTGTCGGTCCTTGGTCATGGCAGTGCTGCAACACGGGTCATATCTGTAGCATGATCGTCAGTGCATCTTCAAGTAGCTTAATACTAAAAATGTTCGAGCGAATTACCTTCGAATGAAATTAATGTTCATAAAAAGCGTGTTGAAGTGCTGCGAAATATAAGTTTAAAATAACTTAGTCATTTTTGCAATTCCTCTTCTGCTCCTGGTCTCTCTCTTCTCTCGGTTATATAAGATTATATCACATGTGGATTTTATTCAGTTCAGAAGTTCGACAAAAGTTAAATCTTTACCAGTTTTGCACACCGCCCCCCCCTCTAAAAGTACACGAATGTTAGAACATTGGATTATAAGGTAAGCTGTAAATAAATGCACACCATTATACGTTAACACTGTTAGTGTACTAAACGTACACACTAAAGAGTATATCTATTTGTAATCGATATCGCTTAAATTGACAAGTACGCGGGGATTTTTATCAATCACACCCCCCCCCCCCCCCACAGATATCGAATTTTTTTCTCTTCTTAAACAGTAAATATTTCATTCAATTTTTCGTAATACATATATGAAGAGAGAAGAGAGGAGAGAGAGAGAGAGAAGAGGAGAGGAGAGAGATGAGAGAGAGAGAGAAGAGAGACGATGAGAGAGGAGAAAATAGTCACCATAACATTTTTAAAAACTTCCAATTGAAAAGACAGGACCCAACAAATTGAGTCTAGAGAGTGGTTTGATTTGTAATTTCTCTCAGATATATCTTAAGTGTGCATGGGTGCACGGTTCCCTTTGAAGTTGGGTCTTTGGATCTGTGTGTATTGATAGCAGATTACACACACTGCCGAGAACGGCTTTCACAGTAGGAAGTTATCGCGCTTTACAAGAACTCGCAACAGCAAAGGGCACTTATTTTTGAAACGTGCTCGACAGTATTACACAAACACGCAACAGCAATTCATATATGCAAATTAATACCTGTGATACACAAATAATAATTACTCAAAAACTGAATGACCAACCATTCAATTAAATATTTAAAAACCCAACCACGGAATCTTTAAAAAACCCACCATAAAAAAATGCGGTTGCCGACACCCCCCCCACTCCGTGTAGTGTGATATATTCTGAAGTACTAGTATAGCTGATATACACATAAGAGACATATCAATACTAACATAAGACTGGATTATAGCCTACTAATATATAATAATGCATGCATCAGTCCTGTGGCATTGTGACGCAAGCAATAGATTTGACGTCGATTCTAGTGCTGGTCATAAATCCAAGGATCTCTAAGCGCGTTTTTTGTGTTAAAACATGTAGATAGTACTGCCGTATGCATCAAAATTTACAAAAAATGAATGTATTTTCTGAAATATCTGTTAAATTATCATTTGTTGCCGATGTCAAGATATTTCTCTCAGAAATCTTGTATTTCAAGATTATACAATCATGAATAACTGGATTATCATGTAGACCTCATTCGTCCCGCAATCAAATTCCGGCGGACTGTCAAATACGACACAATGCACATTCGCGATGCTTTTCAATGTGTTATGTGTACTAGTATTACATGTATGTTTTAGTGGTCAAGATTTATTATGTTGGCGTATTATCAAAAAAAATGTGACTGTGCTCAACTAACGATGTTCACAAGTAGACCTATCAGCCGACTAGATTAAATAGTTTTTATCGTTCCAAGATGGGGGGGGGGAGAGAATAAACAAGAGGCCGTGGCCACATCGGCTCTGAGTGACCTTGGCCCTTGCCTCTATATTAGGACTATTAAGGTAATGTTGTCTTTTGGTCCTTGAGACAATTTCAATATATTCAAATGTAAACTTTCGATCACCCTTTGTGGCCCGCACCATCCCTTGGGGTTCATTGATTGTACATAACTGGAATTGTCACTATCGGAAGCTTTACCTATAAATCTCAGCTTCTCCTGGTCAGTGCGTTCTTGGAGTAAGATTTTAAAGATATCCTCATTATACATGTATAAAACTTTGGATCCCATTAATGGGGCCCCATCGTACCCTGGGGGTCAATGATTTGAACAAACTTGGAAATTCCTTATATCAGGAAGTTACATATAAATTTCAGCTTTAGGCTCATTGGTTCTAGAAGAGATTTTTTACACAGATTTCCCCATATAATCATATGTTAAAACCTTGATCCCCTATTTGTGGCACCATTCGTACCCCGGGGATGATTGAAAAACTTAAGCTTCATCCTAATCAAGCTTCCATATAATTTCAGCTTTCCTGGCCGTGTTCTTGAGAAGAGATTTTTTTAAAAAAAGTTCCTTATATAATACTGTAACTTGATCCCTATTGGGCCGCCATCGTACCCCGGGTCATGATCTGTACATACTGGAATAAATTTCCACTAGTCACAGGCTTTCATATAAATCTCAGTTCTCCTGGTCAGTGTAATATGAGAAGAAGATTTTAAGATTCCGCATTATATCACTGTGTAATAACTTTGATCCCTATTTGGGGCCCCATCGTACATTGGGGTCATGATTTGGAACACTTATGAATCTCCTCTATAATCAAGGAGGCTTTCAATAAATTTTCAGCTTTTTTATGGCCAAGTGGTTCCTTGAGAAGAAGATTTTTAAAGATTTCCCCCATTATAATTATTATAAAACTTTGATCCCCTAATTGGGCCCCTCGTAACCCTGTGGGTCATGATTTGAACAAACTTGAATCTCCTCGATACAAGAAGCTTTCATATAATATAGTTTTATGGCCCAGTGGTTCGTAGAAGAAGATTTTAAAATTTTCGGTATATATTCATAGTGTAAAACTTGATCCAAGTTGTGGCCTCCCACCGTAATACCCCATGGGTCATTTTGAACAAAACTTGGAATCTCCCGACTATATCAGGTAGCTTCTATATAATCTCAGCTTTCCTGGCCAAGGGTTCTTGAGAAGCAATTTTTAAAGATTCCCTATATAATCATATGTAAAACTTTGTATCCCCTATGTGGCATGTACCCTGGGGGTCATGATTCAAGAAACTGTGAAATTACCTCTATATCAGAAACTTCCATATAATCTCAGCTTTCCTGGCCCTAGGGGTTTGAGAAGAAGATTTTTAAAGATTTCCTCTATAAATATATAAACTTCATATCCCTATTTGGTGCCCATCGTACCCTGGGGGCAGTGATTGGACAAACTTGGAATCCCGTCTTTATAGAGCTTCCAATATAATTTCAGCTATCTGCGCTAGTGCGTTCTTGTAGCAAGAAGATTTTTAAAATATTTCACCTATAAACATCAATGTAAAAACTTTGATCCCTGATTGTGGCCCATCGTACCCCGGGGTCATCGATTTCGAACAAACTTGATTCCTCTATATCGGAAGCTCTCCATATAATTTTCAGCTTTCTGGCCCAGAGTGGTTCTTGAAGAGTTTTTAAAAGACACCAACCTATTTGCATTTTCTGATTATCTCCTTCTTTGAAAGGGCCTGTCCTCATTTGACAAATTAGAAACCCCTCTAACCCAGAGAGTGTACTACAAGTTTGGTTAATTTTGGCCCAGCGGTTCTTGAAGAAGAGTCGAAAATGTGAAAGTTAACGGACAGACGGACAGACAGGACGACGTGACAAGACAGACGACGGACAAAGGCGTCAGAATCGTCACTTGAACCTTCGTTCAGGTGAGCTAAAAAGATAATATATGAAGCAGAATTGTCCACATAAAATTAATAAAGATGAAATTCTTTTCATAATACCCATTACTACACCAGAAGAGATAATATGACTCAAACTTATCATTTGTTGGTACGTGTGTAATTTTATAACATTAAATGTATGATGCTGGTTTTCCGGATATGGATTTCAAAAATTTCTTATGTACACAAAGAACGCGATTGATGAAATAATTTTTCATGATACATCAAGGTATTTCTGTTTAACATATGTAATACCATTCATCGCGTTGCTTGGCTCATTACCCCTTAATATACGTACACAAATACATCTGCGTAGTAAAAATACTAAGATCATCTATTTACCTATCCATCTATTTTACTGTAGTGTAATACATTTCAAGATATAAAGGTAAGCCAAGGGATTTAATTACAATAAACTGTTTTAAATCTAAACTTGCAGTTGTGGGGAAAAATGCTGAATACATATAGTTCAATATTTCAAAATATATAGCCGGTGTGAACAACAGATCATTAAACACCGCCCTTTTGATATGTATATGTTTAGCTCAAAATACGCATTATGTTGAAATGAGACGCGATTCGGTGTAATTGGCGATAATTGTACTGCATACAATTTTTAATAGAAATGTGATAAATCCTCTAGCCACCGCACAAAAGACAGTTCACTCGGCATTATATGACAACTTAATGTAATATGATATATCAATCTCTACTCTTGGGACATTGTTTAATACACTTGCTACAAAACGTTAACAACTTTTTAAACTTTATCTTTCACAATATATTGGGATCCATCTCGTATAGCGTAAGCGCACTCATCCTTTGATTTGCCTGATCTAGCAAGAGTAAAATCATCTAGACAGGTGGTAAAGTATCATTTTCCTTATCTATCTCTCTTTCAAGTTTTGTCAATATAAAGGTTCTAAATGTCAAGATATAAAAGGTAACTCAAAAATATGATACAGTAAACACCTTTAAATATTCATTGATTTTTATTTAAGAGATGTCATTAAGTACTGAATAAACAACAAACAACCACCTGCTGATTTGCAGCCATTTTTGTGGAAGAGGAAAGCAGAATACAAATACTCCGGGGAACGTGAGTCATATCCCTGATTCTTCTGTTCATCGTGCACGTATTCCACAAACCGGTTCCGGATCTCTCCGCTCTGTATACACAGGTCAAAAGGAACATCATCTACAAAAAATAGTTCCTCTGTTGTATTAATTTCATTCTATTCGCCTTCAAAAGGCTTGTGAGTAAGAAATCAAAAATGACTGGCGAGAGAAACAAAACTCTACAGTTCATATCGGAGGTTGCTATTGCTGTTGACTAGTAGACCTTAGGTTTCTTTTACTAGATCTAACGATAGAGATTTACACATACTCATCTTTGAAATTTCCTTCCATGCTGACTCCCATAAACTTTTATCATTAAAAAGTACATGTTTCATTGCAACATATCCAATTTTCTCAAGGTAGTGTTTCTCCATGTCCTGTGGAATGAACAAACATGGCTCCCCTTCCCTCCTCTTGTAACGCCAAAGACGTCCGTACTCCATCAGACAGTCTACTGAAGCGTTTTTGATGAAGGTCTTCATGTCATCATCAGTCAGAAGTTTCCTCACTACGTAGGAGAACATGATTTGGCGTCTGATCTTGTCGGAGACAAAGCGGACTACGTCTTCTGTTTTCTGTGTTATACCGTCAAATAAGTACTGCCTATCAAACGGAACGCTGAATTTGTCAGACAGTAGAACGGCGTAAAGATCCTCAATATCTCCATTAACAGGACAAAATTCATCTGAAAAATTAAAGTGGTAAAAAATACTTAGAGTAATGTAACACAATATACTGTCCCTTTTCCCCATATCTTCCTGTAGTCATGCTTATATTCACCGTGTAGAAATATAAACTGGCGAAGTTAACAATGTCTTAAACGTAATCACAATCCCTAAAAACATATATACAAAGTCAAGTGTGGGGCAACAAGGACCTCCGACAAAAGCGAAGGCAGGATCAGGTGCCATGGAGGATTAAGCATTCTTTGCAGATTGGTCACACCCGCCTTGAGCCCTAGTCGTAACAAAGTAAACGGGATTACCCGTCGTCAAATCTAGTATGAAAATGACAGTCTAACAAAGGGTATGAAACAAATCAGTCAACAAATGACTTAGTGATTATTTGTAATCGCAAACAAGGTCATTATAGCGACTGCACTATTTGCCAAATGATGACATTTTAAAAACAAGATTCGTTATAACTCTGCAACATTAACATTTTTAGTACTTGGCCTCGTTTTAAAAAGTCCTCATACGCA
>CAJDSM010019660.1:13895-35051 GCA_903981925.1 Ostrea lurida
GAAAATGAATTTTACATATAACCCTGTTTACGAATCAAATCCATGTTTCAAAAGGAGGAAGTACCCATATGACGGTTGTAGAATCTACCTTTAAAGTCTAATAACTGAAATAAATAACTTCTATATTTATCAGATAAAAATGCAAGTAGCTATTTATTCTTAAGATAGATTTCTTTATAAAACAGTATAGGGCGTGATGAAATCTTACAGATGCATTGTCAACCTGGCAAGAGTATGCAGGTTATATGAGAATATTACTGTCAGAATTTAGATACACTTTTTAACACACTATGTGAAAGCTAATTCAACCTAGTAGTCAACAAGAAAGTATAAGAAATAAATTTTAGGCCTAGAAATATTCTTGACCAGAAAAAAAAAATCACATAATAATTGAAATTTTTTTTTTTTTTTTTTTTTTTCTCAATGTTTTAGAAACATGTTTAAAGTTGCGGCGAATATCATTGTTATTCATATGTTATTTATAATTTTATTATTGTTTTTTGTATTTTTATTTTTTTTGATCTTGAATTTATGTAATATATTTTATTATATATTATTTATATTTCTTCTTTTATTTTTGTTGTTTTCTTTTTTTGATTTTTTTTTTTTTTTTTTTTTTCTTTAATTTGATTTTTTTTTTTTTTTTTTTTTTTTTTTTTTTTTATTTCTTATTTTATTTTTTTTTGTTTTTGTGTTTTGGGTTTTTTTTATTTGTTTTTTGTTGTGTTTTGGTGTTGTTGTTGGATTGGGTCTATGGATTGGGTTGGGGGGGGGGATGTGTGTGTGTGGAGGGTCGAGTGGATT
Source organism: Ostrea lurida (assembly GCA_903981925.1). Classification (NCBI taxonomy): domain Eukaryota; kingdom Metazoa; phylum Mollusca; class Bivalvia; order Ostreida; family Ostreidae; genus Ostrea; species Ostrea lurida. The sequence goes on from CAJDSM010019660.1 coordinate 14,700, forward strand.
GTGGTGTCTCGGATGCGGGCGAGTGTTGGGGGTGTAGCAGCTATTACCGTCATATAATTCTGGTATATCGATCGACTCTATTTTTAGGTGGGATATATTAGACATATTGTACCAAAAGATATATAAAACTTGAAAAGAAGAAGGAGGGTCGTTTCTGTGTATCAAGTTTAAACCAGATGTTTTTCAGAGGATACAATGCAATAGCAAAGGGATATATATATTAATGGGAGAACTTGTTGTTGTAAGTGTGAGGAACTTGTGGTTTTGTTTTTTAAGTGGTGAGGAACTTGTTGTTGTTAAAGGTGTTGAGGTGAGATCTGTGAAGTGTGAAGAACTTGTTGGTTGTTAAGGTGCAGAACTTGTTGTTGTAAGTGTGGGAACTGTTTGTTGTAAAGTGTAGAACTTGTTGTTTGTAAGGTGAGAAACTTGTTGTGTAGGTGTGAGAACTTGTTGTTGTAAGGTGTGAGAAACTTTTTGTTTTAAGTGTAGGAACTTGTTTGTTGTAAGTGTGAGGAACTTGTTTTGTAAGGGAGGAACTTGTTTGTTATCCTTTGTGATTTTCACAATAAAATAGATTTAGAACCACCAAACCAGAAAAGGGAAATGAACATGTGAATTTAGCTGTACATGAATTGTTTGTACTGGAGGAGAAATGAATTTTAATATAAAATAAATTGAACTTATTTCAAGGTGTGAGATCCTGCTCTGATTGCGTTAATCAGCGTTTAATGATTAAGAAACTGATGAAATACTTTGCCTACATTGTGGTGAGAATATGTGAGTCTGAAGCGCTCAGCGACGACTGTCGCTCTCTCAGACAAAGTGGAAGTTCAGAGTATCAGACGGCAGCTAAATCAACATCATACCAGGAGCTACACTCGTCACGACAGTGTGACCAAAACACCGTACCATAGAAACAACAAAGACAAAACATTCAGACAAAATTAATGTAATTATATGCACATTAAAAGAGACATGGTATATACAAACGATGGGGAAAATGTTTGGTAAGAAATGCACATGATCTATTTAAAAATTTTGGATGATTCCCTGTATTTAGTTAAAAGAAAAATGTTGTTGTAAATAAAATTTCCTTTGCAATGAATCAAAACAAGGCATACAATATTTCTATTTAATGCCAAGTTTTGGATGATTTACCTCCCATTCACAATTTTAGATTGGAGCAACGCATGAACTCTGCTTGAGAAAGCGGGAAAATTCCAGATTCCAACAAGACTACCAAACAGCAGGCTTTGGGTTAGCTTACCTAGAGTCTCAGGTACGTAAAGGCTGAGGCAAACTTCTAGAATTCTGTTATACTGTGGATCAATCCTTGGTTCATGGGAGAACCAAGGTTCGTGGATTTCATGGTCACTTTTACCACGAATTTAAGTCCCCAACGAACATGTTTTATTTTCCTTTTAATCTTTAAAAAAATCATACCATTCGCATTATTTATCAATTTACCCACGAAAATTATGGATCCCCACTAACCAGCAAAATCTTTTGTTACCCATCCGAACATGGCCCCCACGCGCAATTAAAATGATTCCAAAAGTACCTGAACTTTGGATCCAATTACAAAGTATTTTAATGAAGTCTTTTTTTTTTAACATTTTCAGACCTCAACAACAGTGTTGCATTGGCAAGAATTTCTATCCAACAGGTCCAATAGCCTATGCTACCAGTAAGTGATCTGGAACTCTCTCATTGTTTTCAAGAACTCTAAAGTCATTCCAATTATAAACTTTACATGTTAGATACTTAAAACATCCATGTTACACAGTTCCATTCTAGTTATCCATCATTACGCTGTCTTATTTGACAACAACCCCAGGAAAGCCAAATATCTAAAAGACTGTGGCAGATGACGTTTTGTTGATGAAGTCAATGATGCTTTTGTATGGTTCCATCAATGATTTTTTTGTTTTACCGAGAAAAACATCCAAAAAATGTATGTTAACCATTACAAATAATCACCATTCTTACATAAAAGACAGTTCTTTTTCAAGTGCGATAACAGGATAAAAATTCCACAGTTGATGTCTCTATCACAAAGATACCAAGAAATTTAAAATTTTTCGGTTTTTACGGAAGCTTTATAACTTGAACTTTTTTATAAGTCGGGAGACAGTCTTGGTTTCCTCCTATCTACACTACCATATATACTCGCCTATAAGTCGATTTTTTGGAGTAAAATTTTTGGTCCAAAAGTCTATGTCCGATTTATAGGCTCCTTGGGAAATCAGATTTTTCTAGTCGGGCGAAATGTAACCAATTTAAAAACAATTTCCGACGATCATTCAAGACAATCAGTACTGGACATAGAAATATGAAAATTATTTGAACACAGCCCCCCACAGCTCGTTCGGGGAATTAACAAGAACCACAAATGAACTGTCCATAAGCCAAAGATGTTTCCTATTGAAATTGGGTTCAAAAGGTCAAAGGTCAAGCTCCAAGCTCTCTGGACATAAAAGTAGCAACATGATTTCCATTTCAAATTCTTGAACAGTTAACAATACCCTTCGAAAAAGGGGAAATTGGGGTGGGTGGGGTGGGGGTGTTAATGTATCCTTAGGGAGCATTGCTCACAGTACCTCTTGTTTAGTGAGCTATGCTAAAGATATAACAGATCATATACAATCTAAATGGGTACCTGATCTTTCTCTACCATGTCCGCTTTTCTGAGTATCTTCATGGCATAGACATGACCTGTGTCCTTCTTCTGAACCAGCCGCACCTTGAGGACAACAAACAGTCTATCAATCATAATTCACAAATGCTGGAGAAAGTAACAAAGTTCATGTTCCACGTAGATATAGAATTACATAAACACATAAAACTCTTATTCTTACTCAACTTTGGTCATTATTAGATTACAGTTAGCATTACTGTGGTTATTTTCTAGAAATTGATATCTAACTGTAAGATCATGGCCATAATTCTCTGCATGGCTGTATATAGGCCTGCTATATTTCTAATTAATGTCACCTTGGGATGCCAGGTATGTAGCTGATCTTAATTGGAGCCTTGTCATAACTGTCCTTATTTGAAAGTGTTTCAGTAATGCATGCACGTGTTGCTTGATAACAAATTAAGGCCTCCTTAATCCTGAACTTGTGAACAATCACTATTTAACCAAGGCACCATCGCTCACCTGAGCACAGCATGCTCACTAAAGAAGAGCCCAAGTATTTGTGATTAAGACTGTACCACTCGTGACTAAATCTACGTCGGGTGAGATTCTATCGAACCAACTTAATCTACTTCAATATCAGGCAAGCTTTCAGTAAACATCCACTTTACTGAGTTCAATGAAAAAGAATTTTTAAAAAGAATTATCATCTATATTCTGCATGTAAAAACTTTGATCCCCTACGTTGGGCCTATCAATACCCCCGCAGGGGTCATCGATTGAACATACTTAGACATCTCCACATATATCAAGAACTATTAGCATATAAATTTTCAGCTATTCCTGCCCAGTGCGTTCTTGAGAAGAAAGAATTTTTTAAACCAATTCTAATAATATTCTGCATGATAAAACATTTGCAATCCCTATTGGGCCCAATCGCTACCCCCAGGGTTCATGATTGAACAAACTTAATCTCCCTATATCGGAAGATTTCATAATTAACATTTCCAGCTATCCATGACCACTTCGGTTCTTGAGTAAGAAGAACTTATTTAAAGGATTTTCCCATATCAGTCTATCAAATAGTAAAGCTTTGATCCCCTAATATGGGGTTCCACCATAGGTACCCCCGGCGGGTCCATGATATTGAACAAACATTCAACTCTTCCTCGCTATATCAGCGAAAGCTTCCATATACAAATTTGCAGCTTTACCTGGCGCCGTGTTCTTGAGAAAGAAGATTATTTTCCCGTATTATTCATATGTAAAACTTTGATCCCCTATTGGGGGTCCATAAGTCACCCCGCGGGGATGAATGATTGAAGCAAAATTGAATCTCCCTCCTATTCAGCGAAAGCTTCCAATATACAATTTCATCGCTTCCTGGCCCAGTGATTTTAGAAGAGGATGGATTTGTAAGATTTTCCGTAATATAATCATATGGTAAAACTTTGAATTCCCTATTGCAGGGCCCCAGTAGCCCCGAGGGGTTCAGGATTTGAATAAATTTGAATCTCTCATATATCAGGACCGCTTCCATATTAAAATTTCAGCTTTCCGGTGCCCAGCTGGTTCTTGAGAAGAAATTTTTAAGATTTTCTCGTATATGCAATGCATATGTTAAAACTCTTGATCCCCTATTGGAGGCGCCCCAATTGATACCCCGAGGTCATTGATTTGAACAAACTGATCCCTCTTAAGCAGAAGCTTCACAGTATAAATTTCAGCTTTCCTGGCCCAAGTGTTCTTGAGAAAGAAGATTTTTTAATGACACCACCTTATTTTGTTGTATATCTCCCCTTTGATGAGGGGCCCTGTCCTTCATTTCGAACAAAATTGAAAGCCCCTTCATCCCAAGGATGATGTGTATCAAGTGTTGCTTGAATTTTGGCCAAGCCGTTCTTGAGAAAGTTTGAAAATGTTGACAAAAAGTTTTACGACAACAAACGACGACAACGAACAAAATTTTATTGATTCAGAAAAGCTCACGAAATCACTGAAGGCTCAGGTGAGCTAAAAAAGCAGGTTAATTCTCTTCTCCCTTTACTTCCTTTTACAAAACACCACACCCATTAACATTCAGTATTCCTCAATACCTTTGTAACTTTTATTCTTTTCTTCAAGGTGCCCCCCCCCCCCCCCCCAATAAGAATAGGACTGCAGGTCCACAGTAACTGGACCTTTGGGCTTGGGGGATATTTTTAGATTTTCTTACAAAATGTTGCTAGGAGAGAGTAATAGGAAACAGGATTAGGCAGTATTGGACTGCCCCAGTTTATACTACATTGTGTTTGTTTGCAGTTGGTTTAAGTATCTGATTTTATAAGAGCCAGTGCATTCAATTCTTTTTAAATATTCAATACAAATCCTATTACACATTTGTACACCTCCATGACTTTTGAAATATATATATATGAAACTGACTTTAGTCTATAGATATCTCTATGAAGGAAAGATGAACCTGAATATTGCTAAGTTGTTGACAAAAAGAATAAAAATGCTACAAAATGTTGTCAGAGTTCAAGTAAAATACATTCAAAGACTTAGGAGAGAGTGAACAAATATTAATGGTGACAGAGAGAAGGTAAAATCAAGGGCTGAGCCAATAATAAGAGCATTACGAGGGCAATTACCTGCCATAAATATCAAGGAAGCTAATAAACTCTTTTATCAGGGTAGGATTTCTACCCATATAGTTCTGTTTTGTTACACCTAAATTCATCCTCTTAATATTTTCCTTTTATGCAATTTAAACAAAACAAACATATGCTCTATCAAAAATTTTTAGAACAAAATATTTCAATGTATTTTTGCAAATGAAAACTTTCATGAAATCGATAAGGCATAAAAAGCATTTTAATAGATCTTGTCCTCTCTTCATTCATCGGAGTTTCCTGTGTCCCAAAATGAAATGTCTACAGCCCTTCCCATTGTTCCTGAAGTAAAACACGTTCTTATAAGTCATGTTTTTGTATTTACATTTGTCAAGTAGTGTCTGCAGAGATTTACACAGCCTTGCCAATACCGGAAGATGTGACTCATGATGCAGACGGTTATCAAACAATGATTAAAGTAAATTGCTGCATATTAGCTTGTTCTGATAAGTATGTCTTCCCTTAATGGAGAGCATCCTTACAAACCCTTAGCACTGTACCAGCTACCCACTACATTGTGCTTATAAGTACAGACACTATAAAGTTCATTGACCAAATTTGTGGCTGCATACACTTCAGATGATCATGGTCAAGCTTATAAATTCTCACACTTTTTTTTTCATTCAAGGACCAAATGACACTAAACCTCTCAAATGTCCAGGATGTTACACCCAAAATTCAATGACTTAATTAATGCCAGTATCAATAACTCATCATCTTGTACAGTGTACATATAACCCTGTACATATGTCACATTTAATGTATTCTACTCAAATTTGCATGATCTATAGTTAATGCAGTATTTAGAAGTATTCATCAGAATTCCATCAAATTTATTACATATGTTACCTATAACTTTTAAGTCACGTATGCATATAATCAATGAATTTCAGCTAAGCATTGATAAACAAAATTCTAGCATTGTTTTCCTTCATCTTGATGCAGGTGTTGGTATTTACCAAATCCATGTCCTTGATGCATGTGTTAATCAACCTGTGTGTACATGCGTCCTTGATGAATATGTTAATTAACCTGAATGTTTTTGATACATGTGAGAATTAACCTGTGTGTATGTCCTTGGTGCATGCTAATCGACTTGCGTGCATGTGTTCCTTAAGCACGCCCCCCTTTAAGAGGAAACTTCCTGCATTACCTTTGATTACACAACACTTTAAAACTGATTTGTAGGTCAACCTAAGAACACCTGAATGAAACTACTGAAAACTTCACAAATGCACAAACCAGAAAAGCTGGACAAATTCATCTGATATCACCTCACAGACAGACATTAAAATTACTAGAAATAAGACTCACTTCAGGCTAAATGGAAATAAATATGTCTTGTTAAATGAGTTGGAAGTCAAGTGTAACAGAGACAGTTGTGTAACTCCACAGGTTCAACTGAAGCATGCACTGGTTTTTTTGAAAGGTATCTGTCCTGACAGGGGGAATAAATTATGAATATTGTGTTGTTAAGTTTTTATAATAGACCCAGTCTTTGGTGTTCATGATAAATAAGTTTTCTGTATTCCTTCCTTTGTCTATATACTGTTTCCCTGTAATTATATACCCATTTTGCACAGCTTTTTGCAATAATTCCCCTCTCCTGCTTTACAATATTCCATTGTGATGCACTTTAAATTAAGTTTTGAGGATGGTTTTTAACCATGTATATATAATACAGGTACTTTGTTTTGAAATTTTTGCTAGGTCCATTACTGCAGGAGATGCAAATACTAAAGATAATAGACATTAAAAACATCCAATTTATTCTATAAAATTAAGAAATAACTTTACATAACATGCAGAATTTATTTTTGACCTACTCACCTCTCCAAAGGCACCTCTGCCAATGGCTTTGATTGGTTCAAAATCCTCTACCCCCAACCTTGACCTCTTTAACCTGAGGAACTCTGTTTCTTTGGTAGCATGTTGCTGTCTTCGCTCCAACTTCTACAAACATTTTTTAAAACACTGTTTCAAAAATTCTGAAAAAGTCTATTGCTACACATTATAAATTATGTTGATATTTTTCAGAATATAAGGCCCTAACATGTATTTATATTCTATGTACAAATACTATATGATCTGGCAATTATACTCATTATTTTACACCCTCAAACTTTGACCTATAAGTTGGAGCATGCTTTGGCCATAATTTATGTATATAAATACTTGTGTGTTACTACAGTGTTTGTTCAGATATTTGATTGTTGCAACTGGTTGTTTTTTTCCTTATAGTACATACTCACGATTAGTACTTGAAAAGAAAGGACACTCTCTGTTTAATAATTCATAAAAAAAAAAAAAAATAAGGGCGCGAGATTTTCATCAAATACTATTAATAAACATACACTAAATATGAAGTCAGAGAGGTTTCTCCTTGCAATAGTGAACATGAACAGGATATGAATGTAAACATGTACAGTCATTTCACATGGCCTGATCATACAACAGTTACCACATGTTTCCTCAGTTCTCAAGTATTCCTCTTTGTTATTGATTTAATGTTGTCATCTCATTAAAAATACAGAGTTTACAATGATAAAGCTAAAACTAGTAACCATCTCCATGTATTCAATTAATTAAAAAAGGATTTAATGGCAAATTCCTGTATCTTTCGGGGGAAAAAATGAGTCATTGATTTGCAATAGACTGTTCGGAATAGGACATAAAAAAGTTGTCTGGTATGGACATGCATTTTGAAGTAATGGCAGCAGATTTCTGGTTAACAAAATAGTTTATCTCATTGGCATTTCAAATAGGCTCTTCCTTGTTTGTCACTAATGCTTCAAATATCAAAATAGCATTGCTTACAGTTAGTACAGGTTACTCCAAAATTTTATCTTTAAAGAAATGACTATGCCACAGTGACTAAAATTATCTACAATCTGTCTTCTTTTCCAGTATCTGTAATCATTTAACCACAAGAGATTTGTCAACATAGAAGATCAGGACCTTTACTTTAAATGACCTTGATGCAGACTGAAGTCAATGCTCCAACAACTACCCTCCCATCAGACATCCTTTGTGTCAATATACACACTATTTGTGTTTATTGACTGTCTTTTTACAAAAGTATTCTGTTTCAGTCCCACAGATGTTACCACCAGGCACACACCTCTCCAAAACAAATATGTTGCAGATCTGTCACCATTCAAAGCTAGCTCTAAACAAAACACTGTAGTGTGCCAAGAACAACACTCTTAATATCTACACATAAATGGTGACATATGACACGTGGCAACAATTTTTCTGATTTTTTTTTTTTTACCTGTTCTTCTGAAAGGCCATCAGTGTCCATGGACTGCTCCAACAGGCGGTATCTGGGGGGGAAAAAAAAATAAAAAAATCGGCATTTAATCATAGCATCATTCTCACAATTATTCAAATATAATGAGATTTCATGGGAACCGTCACTTATTTAATCAATAGCAATATCATAATTACTACTGTCACAAAAGTTGTTACTTCCCTAAATTTTCTGAGGGGTAAATGACCTAGGGGGCATTGAGTTTTGTTCAATATATTTTTGGTTTACTAAGCATAATATATTAATCTCTTCACTACTAAATATTATTCTCAAAAGAATGTACTGAACATCAACAACAGCACAATAAACAATAGAACATTTGCACAGATATAATCAATTGTAATCCTGCAATTACATGGACCTTGTCCAATGTCATATATTATGCTTAAACAGCTGTTTGACTTCACATTGCGCAAGCATACCCTTTATTGTCTTGATCAAACAATTGATTTTTTTGTATTAAATTTGCAGTTATAAAGTATTCATAGGAGATCATGATTTTCACAGTCTCTGACCAAACGAAATTAACAAAGACTGCTCAGGCAATGAATCGTATCTACAGATTAATACCCAAAACTCTATACGGATATGCCTGACCTAGTATAACGAGTTATGGTGAACTTTTGACATGGAGAAACCAATACTTGTCCCATTTAAAAAGAAACCAGAGTGCATGCTTACATAACTGCAAAGTTTTTTTTTTCTTTCTTTCTTTTTTTTTTAAAATCTGATCAAATATCATGGTACCGGTAAATAATACTGCAAGCAGTAAAAATTATTAAAGGCCATGATTTTTGGGGTAAATCTCAGGTGAGGGTGGGGCTTATTTACAGGTATGATGCTCTGTAACCAAGACAGTCAAACCATTAATAAAGCCCAAATGAATCAGTTTTGCAGATTGAAGATGGATTGAAATATCTAAGGAAATAAAATTCAGAAATGTATAGTATCTGTTGATATATTGACCATTTTTAACACATTGAATTGCCCATTCCTTTTGTGTCAAACAAGGGATATTCATGATCAGTCTCTCTCCTGCATACTCTGTGTAATCCTCTGATGGGTAGATGAGTGCAAGACCGATGGCTAATATGCAGTAGCAATCTTACTTCTCTGTATCTCAGCCAAAGCTGCTCATAATCTAATGTTACTTAAATGATCGAGAGTTACAATAGTTGCTTCCGAATATTATAATTAATGTATTATTTTAAATTAGCTGAACAATTTTTATAATTGGCACAAAATATCAACACTGTGCTTTAATTGTCGTCAAAACATGCAAGGTGACCAATTTACCATCGTGTTTGGGTAGTTATGTCAATCCTTACTTCCTTATTGTTTCTTACCTTGAATGACGATTGACAATTTTTTCATCTTCAACTAGGTAAATTTTGATCAGATCTCAATCTTAATGTGAATTTATGTTCCCTGCTTGAAGTTATATTAATTTGATGAAGTCTTTTCTTACTTTTTCAGTGCTAAATATAAGTTATAATACAGGTGAATCTATAAGTTGAAGTTCAAGGGACATAAATAAAACTTCCCAGCAATTGAGAGTTCAAGAGATTGAAGTTAAGGTAAAATCAAGAAATTAAAGTCCAACCAATAGGGTTTATAATTATAAATTGCAACATTCTGGAGTTGTTTGTCCTTCATATTTGAATGTAATTGAATTGATTTTGGCAAAAAAGAACTTTAAAATTATGTTGCATATTTTTTTTCAATTCACATGTTTATTGTTAATTTTAGGAGTGCACTGTGTTAAATTTATGGATTGTATATGCTACCAGCACTTCAAGAAATCTAAAGTGAAAAATGGTTTATGGGACCCAAATTTCACTTCAAGAGATTGAATGATAAAGATATTGGGAGTAAATTGAGAGAGAGAGAGAGAGAGAGAGAGAGAGAGAGAGAGAGAGAGAGAGAGAGAGAGAACATGGTTTCAAATCAAAAGACCAAGACCTTCTCAAGATTGAAGTGTGAGCCATCTCAAGTCATCTATATTTGAGAAATTGTCCAAAATTATACTTGTATCCTTACTTTGAATCTGAAGAGCAACTATACATTTAAGTCATGGAAACTTTCAATGCAAGAACTTGATGTTCTTGAACTTTGACCTTAAATAGAAAGAAAGTCAAGGGGAAAATGGAGTGAATGTAAATGTTATGTAACAAAGAATACCTGTAATGTATCAGTATGTTTTGTTTTTTTTATAATCGTTTCAGATCAAAGGTAAACAAATCCTTATCACTGATTTTGTGATAAAATCATATTTCAGGGTATGCAAAGTAAAACATGAGTGAAACCATACCCCCCCCTTACAGTATCAGTATATCAAACAACAGTCATTCTGTCAACATCTGCACTCAATCATGTCCCAGACCAATAAACTAGCGGACATGTACGTAGGGTAAAAACATTGAACACTGACCCAAGATAATAGTTTTGGGTGGAGTATTATTTACACAGCAAACAAGCTTATAAAGCAATACTTGCTGTCAATTTGGTGTAGGAAATTTTTGTTGTAAAATTTTGATTTACTATTTCCATGACAGAAAAAAAAAAGAAGAAAAAGATATACAAACTAGAAAAGGAGTTTTTACCAATTTTATTTTTTGTCAGTTTAAATATGATGCCATGAAGGTTCGAATTTTTATAACATCTTCTTGGTCCAAGCCTGTGCTCTATGACAAATTTTCGTTTTTATCTCAAAAATGTGTTGATTTTAAGCAAAATTTTGATATTATGATATTTCATGATGTTTGGGGCATTATCTTAGATACACCAATGCAAAACTCCGAAATTTTTATCACCCTGATAATCTATCATACATGGGATATTATTTTTGCAGAATAAAATTTGTCTGAAATGTTTCACTTTAATTTTGACCCTTTTTGGGGGAGATTTCCCAACCCTTTGTGGGCCTACTCCTTTATTCAACGGAAGGTTCTGGATAAAAGGAAAATTACATTATTGTCTTCCTTTGCAAAAATTTATTTCCATATAATATACAATTATTGCTGTTTTTGAGGTCAATATGGTGATTTAGAGAAGTGCAATATTCAATGAGCCCGAAGGGCAAGGTGAGTATTAACTTCAAAAGTGTCTAAATCATCGTATTGACCTTAAAAGCAGCAATAATTGTTTTATTAAATGATTTTAAAAAAACGTCAAGATTATAATTGTAAGGAGGTGAATTGATCGATCACAGCAAGTTGGTTGAGATCCAAAATAGTAGAACTCAATAAATCCTAATATTCACCTGGGGGTCATCTGGAGGTGAATATGAGGAATTATGGACTTCTACTTTGTTTGATCTCAGCCAATCAGAGCTAGGAAGTATTCAATCATATAATAATTAATGCTATATATTCAATAGAACCAAAATCTTTATTTTGATCAAATCTTATTAGTTTTGATTTTACAACAAAATCAAACTTTTCAGCATTATTTAATATTTTCTGTTAATAGTTTGAAAATTTATTTCTTTAAAGAAAAATAAATATTGAAAGACCTTCTCAGGATGCAATAGGAAGAATGTCGTATGTCCAATTCTATTTCATACCAATAGATGCTTTTAAAAAATGTTCCCGATAGGTATATATCTTTAATAATATACTGATATGACTAACTGATTAAGCCGTTAAATAAGCCGCTTGTACAGAGTTAGTACAGTACTTGTCACTGTGGCAGACTTTGTCAATATACTGGGCATGAGTCAGTCACTTTACTTTACATGCACAAGAATCATACGGAAACTAATTTTTTTTTAATCCCACCCTTAAGTTTAAAGCAGTAGAGATAAGCTGTTTCACTTTTTGTTTTCACCAGCTGTTGTGTATATATATATTTATCTCATATATAGGTACTCAGAACAATCTTTATATTATGGGCTTTAAAGCATGTACTTCTGGTACCTGAGAGGTATTTTTCCCCCAAAAAAGAAATGAACTGTATGACTGCTGGTACTTTCAAACAAAAAAAACCAAAAAAACAAAAAAAGAACCCCCCTATTCCATGTTTAAGTTCTTACATATCTATGCCTGCAAATTTTAATGTATATGAGAATTTACTTCCTTTCATCTACATAGCTGTCTTGACAAATTACTGAGTAGCTGCATCTACGATGACCTGTCTGAAGGTTATACATCTTTTTTTTTTTGAAACATACTCATACACCAACTCAGACTCGGTGCCAATATATTTATCTAAGCACAGCCATGTTTTTATTGAGTACGACTCTAAGCAAGCTCCAAAGCATACTTGAAAAATCTTGAGCATGTGTTCCATTTGAGTATGAGAATGATTTTATGAAGTTTTATAATGATTTAGAGTACACAGTTTGAGCTTGAGTATGTAAACGGACTCAAAAAAGTTTTATAACCTCCAGGCCTTATTACAATGATATGAGTTTCACCAACACAACACACTGACCAATTACTGTAAACAGTTAATGTATCTCTGCACTAGAATCCGGTGAATAAATGATAACTGTATCAAAGCCATGCTAACAACTAACGAGGTGAAAATCTCTTGTATGTTTCATTAGTGTTTATTGACCAGACCAAGAGTGCAGTTTGTACCATGCTTTTCTGTAATTGAATCTCATGTTTGATGTTTATGAGTTCCTCCTCCCTATGCAAATCATCTTTTTTTTATAGCTTTTGTGTACGATATACAGCTGCTGCCAAGCAAATAATTGATCAATATTAACATGATCAACAGTGTTAGGTGATAGATGCACCGGTAAAAAGGTGAAAATCAGAGACAAGGTGAAAACACTCCAGCCACAAAGGGGTGTATATGGTCAGGTCATCTTCCAAAACATATGCGACAAAATGTCAAGAAAACAACTTTTTCTAAGATTCATGAGTAATAAAAATCAGCAGGGTAAACCTTTCAAGACAATTCATAAATTAGTATCAGGTCACAGATTAAAACTTTTTTTTTTTTTTTAACAAAATTACTGTGGAATCATTTACATTTAACTTTTATTGCTTAAGGGGGGGGGGGGGGGGGGGGGGGGGGGGGGGGGGGAGAGAAAGAAGGGGGGGTGTTGATAGTGCCTTGACTCCAGGTTGAAAAGGTTGCTGTTTCTCATACATCTTGGGATTTTAATTTGAAAATAAAACTAGGTTCAATATGTACCATGATAATGGAAATGAATCCTAAGAAAATTTGTGCTGGTGTACTCATTCTCCAGTGCTCATGACCCGGAATCCTGCCCTACCTGTTCTCCCGCTCCTCATGCTGTGATACCAAGTTGGAATAGTAGTTTTCCAGAGTGACTTTGGCCTTGGTTGCCTTATCCCTGGTGTGATTACTCACAATGGGGCTCTGTTCTCCAACAGTGGCCATTCTGGAGCGGCGACTCTACAAAAAGTGGGAAATAGTTACCATACATATTTAGAAATTACACACATACATGTACTAGCTTTTGAGTTCTAATATCAACTATCAATTCAATGTAGCCACCATATATCTAATAATTGTTTAAAGTAACTAACAAAGAATGAAAGTATATGGGTAAAACTTGTCACATGCATCCCAAAAACCATCTAGTATATACAACTAGATGTCCAATGCATACTACAGTAAAACTTCCATGGACAAGCCCTGACCAACTTAAATTCAATGAATAATTCAAATTTATGGTAAAACATAATGAAAAATCAATTCTATAGGACCTTATGTCTATATGATAATTGCATTTGTATGTAAATGATCATAGCATAGCTAGGTTATAGGTAGTAATAGTACTATACTGCTTTTAGAAGGTTATCACCAAGCCTTCTAATTTTTATCTAATGCACTTCAAATTGACAGATTTATAACAATATCTAGTACACCCATGAAATCATATAATGCCAGTTTTATGATTTGCAAAATTTTAATTTCCAAACAAGCACTTAAGGTTCCAAATTTCTACTTGAAAGAATGTGGAAAAGAGGCCTGCTGACCCCAATGTTCCTTTGATTTGGTGATGAGGGAAAAGGCCACAGTGTATACCCCCAAACACTTGAAAAGCTTTGCAAAATTGTACCTATCTAGCCTATAGACCCTTATCTAAATGTATCCAAATAATGCAATGTGGATTTGGTCCAAAAAGAAATACATTTAAATTGAAAAGAAGTATACACGTCAATATCTAACCTTAGATCAAAGGTGAAATCAGCACATTGCCCAAAATTTGTAATGTATCAACTGAATGCGTACAAACTCTCTTTGAATTAATTCCTTTCATATTGTGCTACTTTTGCATATTAAAGATCCCTCATCTACATTTCAGTAGCATTATCTACCATATATATATATATTAGATCCTCCATATTTTCAGTAACATTGTAAATAGATCTATACACCATATTATGATTTTAAAATGTGCCAATAGCAACCAAAATGTTGGTTTTTATGTTTTATAATGGTATCATGTACATGCAACTTTTCAAAATATTTTCAAGTCAGAATTTGTCGAATGATGTTGTCAAATTAAATATTCATGTCTACAAACTGTACTGTAACACTCAAATATTTCAAACAATTCATTTTATATTCATAGGAACGAGAAGCGTGACACTCTGACACTGTCTATTTTATGTAGGTGAGGATTTACGTATTTAAAGTATGCTATAGATCCTAGTTTACCATTTCACCTTAAAATAACTTCTTACTCATTTTTTTCCTGTGGTCTGCAATTACTAAGGATGCAGTCAGCAAGGTATAAAGGTTAAATTACTACTACTACTGACTTCATCTCTCAAAATACCTCCATTTCATGCCTGATCACCTAGACATGATTGACAATCAACCACTAACTACAAACCACATACATCAGCTGATCTCCTATCTGGCACCTGAATGTACTCTAGCTTATACCTGGTATTAAATGACTTCACAATTCATATAAACCTATTGTATAAATACAACATTCTGCTGGATACAAGACGCAGAAAAATATTCCCCTTCCTCTCCTCCTAAGTTGTACTGCCCTGGTAACCCAAATCAGTGAAACAAAATGAACCCATTTACATGTGCTCACTAATTATGTAAACAACATAATTTGTCTCCTTGAGTACGTTTTAGATTACTGCTAATTACAAGTGGTATGCACTCGGAATTGAATAATGAAAAAAATAATTGAGATTTTTTTTTTCAAAAACAATCATACAACTCTATACTAGAAATCATTCAAGGTTCCTTAGCAAGGAAACAGAAGGGGCTAACATTTTTAAATTTAACCCCTTCTTCAATTTACTCCTATAGCCATAGAACAACTGTCTGTGGTGCATTAATTACATTAATCTACTGTTCACAAATATCTATCCTACTGTTCACAAATATCTATCCATGTGTACACTTTAATATTTTTAAAATCAAAGAGAAAACAAATTATGCAAATTGTTCAAACTTTACTTCTTTGGAAATATGGCTACCTTATAATACAATTTTGGTCAGGACTATTTTTTGGGATTTACTGGTACTTTGAATAATAGATTCCTAAGATGAGAAAAGTGATAACTCTGGGAGATGAGGTAAATGAATTAATAATTGTGTATTTTCTTGACCAAGTTGTGCACCAGGGCCCAAGCACGATAATTACAAACAGAATTAAGTATTAATAAAACAGAAGCAGTAAAGCTGGAATAAGATCACATAAACTTCACTGTGGAGAATCCCTAGTTAACTATCTCATTCTAATGCAGAGAAAGGAAAACCAACCCACTTCCTTCCAGGTTAAAATCCAGACTGCATTGCATGCACTTGGAAAATTCAAAATCTTTAACTTAATGTCATTCAACAGCACACTGCAGAAAATGCATTCACAGATATTGAATCACCAATACCTTATACAGTGTACACTTAATGTACTGCAATTTTGCAACACCTAAACATGATAATCTAAATCACTCTACATTGACCGCTATGACTTTTGGAATTGAGTCAAACATAACTAACAGGTAGCATATAAACATGTGTGAAATACATATATTTACATCCTACCATTGACATACATCAAGGCATCAACCTCATTACACACTAACATTTCTACCAGTACATGCAAGAGCCATTCATTTTACCATTGGCACCCTTCCCAAACCTGACACCTCTCAATACACTACAAGAGGTTTGGAAATTGCCCTGTGTAGTACAATATTGTACCTGTTCTGATGTGAAGAGCCTGATCAGAACTTCTAGCCTGGCCAGCTTTTTCTCCATTACTCCTCCACCACCAATGATTTCCACCTTCTGTGATTTGTCCCAGGTGATGTGTATTCCCTAACCCACTTTGACAGGACTACAGATTCTTTGTGTATTTTGTCTATTATTGGTAATGATGATCTTAGAGCGATTTCCGGACATGATCGTAACATAAATGAGACATGGGGCCCTGGGGCAGAAATGCATGTGATCGTAAAAATGATTGCAGTTCTTGTATGCATAGCTTGATCAAGGTGACACAAGTCCTTGTGAGGCTCTGTTCGAGGAATAGTCACTATGCACACACCATGGAATAAGAATACACTAAAGTGCTGACTTTTTTGAGGGGGTGATGGATGACAATACGGATAAGAAATGCTCATTTTATGAGTCCTAATTGGGACAATACTAGTTTAATACCACCTGCCCTATTATCCCTGGGGATATTGTTGGTAGTGTTGTGCAACAGACAAGATACTATCTAATATATGTGTAGACAATGTTGTTACTTTCACTCTCTAATCTGATCTCATTTGTCTACAAAGAATACATACCACACCATGAATACTTAAAAGCTTTAACAACAACAACACAGATTTCTTAACTTCTGTTCCATCAGATGGGTTTCATAGGTTTACATGCACATTATTCTTTTTGCCTTATTGTTGAAAGGAATATGGGCTTCCTTTTCAACAAATTAACTTGTGGCACTTGAAAAAAATTGAATTTTTTAATAGGTCTAAAATCCTATTACCAAAATTTGCACCAACACAACCAGCCTTTACAAAAATTCAATCCAAACAAACAGGCACTTGCCAGTATTATTTCATCTGCTAAGCAAAGGTATACATGCAACTGAACATAATAATCAACCTTTACAATCCTATAAATCAGTTTACCTGACCTATATAATAAAATACAGGTATAAAAGAAAGAATACTCGATCTCCCCCCTCTCACTATAAGTGTATTGGGTACGTACCACATTGTTACCCATGCAAGCATGCCTGTCCTCCTCCAACTCCCAATTGTAAAATCTCTTCGTTTTCTTTGTCCCTCATTTACCTATCGACGTCGGGGGATTTCATGTGACAGAGCTTGGTAGATGAGTTAGTCATGTGACTACGTATTTATCGCTTTATATTGATTCATCTCTATCTAATCATCAACTTATTTGGGATCTATAAATACTATATTAAGATACACATGTCAATAGACACACTTGGGATAGGAAAATGTCAACAACTTCCTCCTAAACTCCAACGCCATTCAATGTCTTTGCGCCACTGACCCGTAAAAATCTTCTGTGGTGATTTGTTTTAAAAGTCCTTTTAAAATAATTTCTGGTTCTTATATCAAAGTGGACAACAAAAATTAATGTGGTTATTTAAGGAGTCTATGTAATGTAAAGCAATATGCCACTACATACTAAATTTTCCTCATGGACACCAAGCAGTAGATTCAATTACAAAATCTAAACTTTCATTTTACAATGATCTGTGCATTAAATTTCCTCATCACATTACGCAAGCAGAAATGTACAATTATTAAAAGTCATACGAATTTATTCTCTGGAAGAACTACATTAACATATTAAAATGATGAGCAGGAGCATAAAAAAACCTTAGTCCAAGTATGATCATCTGACACAATCGTTTTATATTACAAAGATACGCACAGCATGGAATTTACGTACACCCCAGCTTTTGATATAATACAATTTGTTTTTTAACTAATCTCTAATTTATAGATCAAAGGTTTTCATTTCTGTACATTATTAATAGCTCTGATTCAGCAATATTTCAAGCATGTACACGGTCACATGTCAAGTCTTGTAATGATGTATACTCCAATAAGTTAGAGCCTCAGTAAACGTCCCTATAATATTCCTTGGTTATGCGACGCCGAGTCAAAAGTAAAATCTCGCCATGAACCTCTAGCATGCTGGAGCAGTAATGATGATGTGATTCCTGACAGTATGTATAATTACGCAGTACAAGATCATGAAATAAAATAATCAACAGACTACAGTTCAAAAGACTTATCAATTATTTAGGTCATGACATATTCATGAAGGTTTTTTTTAAACTGAAGATCATATTACTTTGTGCATGCAGGTATTAATTAATAAAATAAGGTACACAGGTTATAGATTAGATGTGTATAGGAATTAAATCTATGTTGTGATATAAATATCTCTTGCTTTCTGACTGGTTGAGATCTAACAACCTTAAAAATAGGATGTGTTTGTGAAACACTGATGCCCCCCCCCAATCATTGAAAAGTAGGTCAAAGTCAAAGTTCAGGAAATTTGCTATCAAGTGGAAAGGACTTGTTGTAAGGAATATACCTGTGAAATATGAAAGCCACATCGCTTACCATTCAAAACAGGGCTCAACATTGACTTAAATTTCCACTTGTTCAGCGGACAAGCTGCCACCAAATGTTACTTGTCCAAATGTATATTTTACTTGTCCGACTACGAACAAAAACAAGGTTTATTGTTGAGTTTTATTTTCATGATTTATATTGAATTTAGTATTTATATCAAAATTTAAAGCTTTATTCATTAATCAAAATAGAACGTTGATGTTTGGTCGGGTTCATAATTATCGGACAAGTGCATTTAGAGATTGACTTGTCCAATCACAAAATGAACTGGACAGGGACATTGGACAAACGTTAATGTTGAGGTCTGCAAATGTTATGACCAATGATAAAGTTTTCAAGACAATCAGGTTGCTATAGGCAGAAAGGGGGACCAAAAAAAAAAACCCAAGTGCCCATAGAAGAAGGAATCAGAAGACAAAGATGACGGTGGATACATGTAGGGCACACCCTGAGGAAGTCACCATCTCTAACATCACCCGCCAGGCCCTGACCTGGACCTCAGGGGAAGAGGAAAAAGAGGGACCCAGAACACCTGGGGAAGCGGAACTGGAGGTAGACAAAAGACAGACCGACTGCAGCTGAGGGGGGGGGGGGGTCAATACTGAGTAGCTGATGGGCAGATTTGACGACTTTTGCCCACTAGCATGGCTTAGGCTTAAGTAAGTATAGTAGCCAGTCAACATTTCATATTAATCTTTCCTATAATACTAATCAGACAAAAAATTGAATTCTTTTAAAAAACACTTTTTTTAAGCTAGTATCTGCAATGCTAGCGTATACAATAGACACCAAGTATTGTTGCATTAGTCTAGTAGCCAGTTTCGATGCTTTGAATTACTTGATCAAGTAATAAAACAATTATTGACATTTTCTTGGTCATTTATGATGTTTTACGTAGTAATTACCCTTGAAGAGCAATACTCACCTCGCCCTTCAACTCAGTTAATATTGTAATTCTTAGGAAGCTATTAAACATCATATAAATTTCAAAAATAGGAATAATCGTATAATATAATCAAAGTGTATAGAGTTAAATTGATATCTTAAGATGCAGTGTTTTTTCCCACTAATTTGGGACTGGGGGCTGGGGCCCTTTCAATTGGGAAAAAAGCGACAAAACAAGAAAAATTGGGAAAATTCACAACACTGAAGTAAATT
>CAJDSM010019660.1:45301-55548 GCA_903981925.1 Ostrea lurida
CAAGCTTAATTTCTGGGGAAACGAGGGGTTAACTTTTGCGGGACGTCGCATATTTCGGATAAAAGCATCGCTAGGCTTAACTGCTTTCTTGATGTGGAGGACACGCAATCACATATGACACATTGGTTCCTCCACTTTACATTAACTCATTTCATTGGAAGAGAGAGGACAGCGTTAGCAGAAAAACTTTCGAATGTCTAATGGGAAAATTTGACACTCCGCTAAGACGATATCACAAAACTAACACCTCGTGGTTAGTTGATGAGGATGTTATCTCTAAGCGTTCACGCAATTAGTTTACAATATCCATTTCATCACACTGGAATCCATGAGCAACTATAGACGTGATGACGGGTAGTAACAGACAAATTGTTAATCTGCAAGACCCTAGTGTCTGCCGAGTGTTCTCTTCTGCAACTTCTTGCATATACGACACAATGCTCGCTCTCTCGTGAGTCTTGTGCTCCAGCTCGATTTCTCTCGTATCATATCCCCGAATTGTATTACGCATTTTGTGGTAGATGAGATGCGACCGTTTGGATTCTTTGACTTCGACTGTCCTTTCCGAATCCGCTCGTTACATTTGTGCATAGTTAACTCACGATTTTAGCATCCTTGTCGCAACCAATCATGGCAATCAATATTTCCCAGAGACTTTTTGTTGCGTAGTGATCTGGTGTCTCAATGAGGCTGAGCGTGATGATTCTCTCATGTTGCGATGCATCTGATGCAAGATTTGCGATACCTCCTACACTTCGGAATCAATATTGCTACATTTCCGCTTATGTTTAGTACTAGTTTTCACTAGTATTAATTTCATTCATCATATGTCTGTTTTAATATATTTGGGGCGCGCAACTATTAGCATTCATATTTTTTGAAAATCATATTACTTGATTGCTGCTTTGTTATTTAAATAATGTGGAACAAAACAATGACGTCTACTGATGGTTCATGCTCATATATGTATTTATGCTAAGAACATAAAAATATTTGGTATAAATATATTTTAATTAGCTGCGAGAAGACCCTGCACAGAGTTATGTTATCGTGAAGAAGTATATTAGTTAACGCTCGCCCGAGATACTTACGTCAACGCTTCAATGTGCGAGTCGTCATCAAGATGTGTCAACGATGATTGCAAGGTGCGAAAGAATCTCTAGGTCTAAATGCTTCAGTGACTCAATCAAGCGGTTTTCGAACAGACGGGGTATCAAGTATAGCTCTTTACTCGTATAACAGGCGGTAACTGGGTATTATATATGGTCCACTCTGTGGTATACCACCCTTGCTAGTAAAATGATGGCGACTATAAGTGAGGCTGGCTCCTCTCCGCCGATGCACGACAAAGAAAAATAAAAAATTGAGACCCGGAAGTGGTAAAATGTTCAGTAGTATGTGGTCACGACTAAAAACATCCCTCCCTGCCACTCCCGTATAATGCTGAGCTTTTAGGGCTCTAGAAATTTTTGCAGGCCCACTTCTATTCCATCGCAGATAGCCTCACGTGTGTTCCATCGAGTGAACGTGGACGAGACATATATACAAATCACAGCAACCTTTGATAACCCAGGATATTATAGGTAATATACTCTTGTTTGATAATAATATTGTTTGTTATCATTTGCTATTTGGTAATACGTAATTGACTATAAAAGTAATCATAGCATACCTTACTTGCATTCCGCATCTCGCTACATACTTTGCCTTCTGTCTAGGTGTATCGCTACCGCGGTGCTTGATCGCCAACACTACCACCTGCCGTGTATACCACGTCTGAGTGACAGCTTGACAAACGTTGTAATGACTTAAACAATAAACATCCATACCGACAGTTACCTCAGTCAACTAGGAAACTCATGGTGAATGAATAGGGGTTGGCCCTCTCTCCAATCAGGCAATCCACTTCAGAACTATAAGTTCGTTAGTCTTAACGGAGACTATTGTCATCATTTGAATGTAACGCTTCGTGTTATATGAAAAAGATGGATAATTGTACTCAATTCACAGACCCAGTTGGAATTTTATCATGCTTTATCAACCATATGACAAATGCTCCTACTTCCTATTAAAAAAAACAAAAGTGAATCCAAAAAACTGCTATCGCCTATTTATTCTGTCTAATTAATATTTATAAAGAGGACATATTGGAAAAAAGCTTTAATCAGTAATATTATGCTTTGTATAAATTCAGAAATGCATTAGTTTTTCATACTGTTAGTAAATAGTGGTTATGTATGTAGTTGAACGTTTCGTGCTTAGATATTAATAACTAGGATTTTTTGAGGTGAATCTCCAAGGTCTGGAAGGCGTGTCATGAATATACTAATTAGTGAACACATCAGGTGAGTAGTATCAATGAATGACAAACCCCACCTTTGAATAACAATATCTTAATTAATACAATGTATCTAGTTACGCTCATGTGTTGAGAATACTGATCTATTTATAATCTCACAATGAAAGAGTAAATTTACTAACTGTTTAAATAGACGCCGTAAAGCTTCTCTTAAGGAGCCGCTTTTGCCCCTGATGGCCCCTACATTCGGGCGTTGATCCAAGTTGTCTAATGCTATTGTTATTGGGCCGCTCACCCTGCGTGTTCTCAGAATGGTCGCCATCCTCCACGTTTGTTTCGACAATCATGCGAATTTTTTCGGCCACTAATTACCTATCTTTCTCCACTCATTCATAAATATTAACATTCCAGGGATCAATCTACTTGTCATTGCCTTATAGCAGGTCAAGGGAGGCAATTTGTGTCAACTTCTTTGTTAGAAATCGACCATTTGTTGTCAATTCCTACCAGCCTCTTACGCCTAAAATCTGAAACTATTTTCGCTCCTTATAAGTATTACTCGCACTAGCTTTCCAGCCTCATATACTTATGCTACCATTCTCAATTTCCATGAGCGTTCACGAGAAAGAGACCTCGTAAAAATAAAATACCCTAGGGGCCTTCCGGGCCTATACCCGGCCTTAGCGTGAAAATACGTTACATCGAGACTAGTTCATTATCTGAAACTCGACTCTATAAGATGAACTTCTTGAATGAAAGTATAGTGATAATATGTATGCTCCCAAAGTATCCAATTGTGTGTTATTGGCCTCCGATAACGAATTTTTGTCATTTGGAATTTGTTATCGATGTTTCGGGAAAGTAATAATATACATAAAACCTTTTATCACTCTCCTCTCAACGAATGCATCGCTACTATGCGCCGGTCAAGCACGGTGCGCATTCAGCTGGACAAACCTCATAGATAGGTAAGAAGTATGCGTATATTAATTGACCCGCGGGTTCGCGAACTGTTTTGTCGGGAGATGACGGCATACCCCACCCACCGATCTAGAAAATTCTCCAAGAGTTAGTGAGTCGAGTCCACATTATGGTTTTTATTCTTACTTACGCTGTTCTCACACAATTTTTCATCAAAATTGATTGTACCGAAGGCATACTTTCTCCACAATGTCGAATCACTTCACGAACCCCAGTCAAGTTTATTTCTTACCTACCCCTATTACATATCTCTTATATAGAAAGGTAATTTTTAACCTGATTTGTCCGATCTTCTCACACGAAACTATTGATATCCTGTCCACTTGGCAGTTATCACAAAGACACTGCTTGGATCGACTTGGGCCTACGTGTTTCGCTTTTCGTATCGCCCTAAGAACGGCTCCGCGTGTTGCCTTTCTACAACTCAGATTGGGTATGTGTTTTTTGACTTATGTATCTAGCGTTTCCAATACTTATTGTATACTTCGCCATTTCAATTATACTGATTACGGGGAGATGATGAAAATATATAGAAGCATTTTGCTTTAAAGGACAGAACTAACACATTGTGGTCTCCTGCCCTTTTCATTATTCATAACTGTTATTTTCTATCACTTTCCAACTTAGGGCAGGCGCTAGTTTAACAATTCTACTAATAGCGGGTGAGCTTTGTAAACATTACTTCACACACACAGTTATTCACCGTTTGTTACCATCCTATTAACACCACTTTTTATATATATGTCTTTGATATTGGTTATCAACGCAGTGTAGATAGTTATAGAAAAATATGAAAACCAACTCTGTTTTTTTTAATAGGTTGATTACGATGTTGTTATTGAAATATCAATATATTGAAGATACATCATTGAAACAGAACGAAGAGTCTTCTAACATCCAGTACCTCATATTTTCTGGTTATATGTTTGGTATCAGTATTTGTTGCATTATATTCTATTGTGCCGGACATTTAATCTACCTTGGCGGATTCAAAAATGCTCCTCGGGAATGCTACGTTGATACCATACACCAGAACTCGAACCACGTTAGCTGAGATTAAAGGACTTAGCGGACAATATCTTCCATGAGCTCAGACGACGGTGGATGGGTGGCTTTGGCAGGGTTTAGTAATGCCCGTGATGAGTAAATTGATCAGTGCAGCCTTATTATATAGCTAAACCTAATACATGTTTCCTTAATGTTTGGCGGTTCATGTTACATTACTTTATTTATACTACTCTATAATTTTCATATAATTTCTCCAACGCGTTATTATCATTGATTTGACGAGATATGTAACACTATTTTGCTCGCAATTAATGGATTGTATCGTACCCTTTAAACAATATTTATTGCAAGCCTATATTTTATTCCCTTACACATATTGGGTTTTGAAAGTTAATAGTATGTGGGGAGTCGAGGAACAAAAGATGTTAATTACTTTTCTAAAGTTACGAAAGTGTAAATAAAACACCACACCGTCAGGAGGGGAGATGTGTGTGGCTTCGGTGCTTTAGTTATTTCCCAATTTTTTTCTCATGAACCTTCAGTAATCAAAAGTTGAAATAAAGTTTAATAATTCCAGTTGGTCTAATAAAACTATTTCTTGCGGGATACTGAAACAATTTTGGATATATTAAAGCCGGTCGTCGTTTTTGGATAAAACCTATCCAATTTATATTGATCCAACGTCATTTGTATTAAGCTTATTTCTTTATACTGAATGACTTCCTGTCATCCTCTAATTTGCAACAATCATTGCTAATCTGTAGATGTGTGCGGTAGTTTGGGTTAATCGTGTGCCGCTTTTTTATAGCCCGACAATTTCTACTCTTTTTGCGCCAATCGCAATTAAGCAGTTGACGTGCTCTTTTACATATTTATAACACTAAGGAATCTCGCTTCAAAGGGTATTACTTCGAGTTCAAGCCTTTTTCCCTATTCTAATCGGCTCGTGCTCTTGCTTTCGTTTATCACCTGTTACTTTGCCTGTAACTGCTTGTTCACTGTCTGTTTATTTCTCCTCTTGGCTCTCCTATCCACTATCCTTACGTGACAATAATAGTATCATCTTCACCTCCTTATACTCTCTCTCTCTATCTACTATCCCTAACATCATTTTTTATAACACTCCACTCCTCACGCAGCTTAAGGATCGACAGTGCTAATGTGTCTTTATCTTTCCTCTGCTTGAGTGATGAGTACTATAAATGTTTATCAGTCTTAAACTTTCGATTATCTCGAAACTCTCTGATATATCATCGAATATGCCCATGGTTATGTGGCAACTTGGTGTTTAGTATGTATTGGGTGTCCCTCAATTATCCTAATTTTGGTATGGTGCGATTAATTATTTTTTTTTATCTTATTCTTCCCATTCATCTCGAAATATCACGGAATTTATCTCGAACTTTGTTCTTAAGGTGCCACTATATCAAGGGTATTGAGAATACTAAGGTTAGCTGTATTTTTCAAAAATTAATTTTCATGGGAAGGTTTATTATTATAAGTACACCGGTTAATTAAGGCCAAAGTACATTTATATATCAAAGTAAAGTCCACAAAATAGTAATCATTTCCACAGTACAGAGCTTCTGAATATATACCACGTTGGTGGTATCAGGCATTGAATATATGCGTAACACTAGGAAGTATAGAATAATACAAAAGAAATAAAAATTAATACACTTTGGGGGAGTTACCCAAAACACTGATCACGTATTTCATGAAAACGCGAAAGAAAGAGGATGGACAGGCAATTCAATGTCATTAAAGTGGCCAAACGTGCTCGGCGAAAGTTCTTTAAGCTGAAAGATATTCCTAAATTTCTTGAAACTATTCCCAATCCATATCCACTGTCACTATCAACAGCCGGCCGATACAAAAGAGGAGTCCCTTCCCTAAATGTTAAAATGATCTGACCTGGAATTAATATGCCACACAAATCGTGACTAAAATTGCAACCATAATATGAATCCAGTAAAGAAAACAATACGGAGGTCATAATGATTAGTTTACCAAATTTGCTCTGCTTACGAAATAAAAATGTATGATATTACACTAGGGATTCACTGGACGTAATTTCCGTAGTTACCCAAAAACTTTCTAAAAAAATTACCTGTGTGAAATCTTTAGAGCGATCCAAGCGTGGTTTGAGAGCGAATTTGGTAGGTCAAGCACTGCAGGTTAGTTTAGTGTTGGAGAAGGAATATAAGGTGTTACGAATGAAGAAAGGTAAGTAGATGAACTTGACTCACAGATTTTCAATACTAAAAATGGCAGGTAAACCATAACTTCTGCTAAAACACTTTCAAAACATCCTAGGAGTAGATCTTTAAATAACAATGATGTACCAATAATCGACAGAACAAGTAGCCTAGTCTGTAAGTGTACGCGCACGTTTCGGAGTAAGACGAAGAGTGAAGATCCACTGGACCAAGACTCTTTAGCCAATTGCTTTTCCATATGGACTGTAACACACAACGTCACAGGGCGGACTTCTAACCTTGTAAGTGTGTTGGCACTTTCTGCATACATTTATTACAAGAAAGAATGTAAACGCAGCTCAACTGGACTCGTTCATTTTAAAAACATTCACTGTTCACCTGTACGACAGCCACAGGTCCATCATCACACTGGCGCGACAAAACTTTACTCTGATTCCACTTGAGAAGTAATTGAATTTGTATAATAGAAAATGCAATAGGCACGAGTTATACTTGCAGTCTTCAACACGCTGAATTGATATTGTCACTTGTCAATGGTGCTGTTGGGCATAATTGTAAAATCCGATATCTATAGTTTTGCAAGAGATTTGTTGACCTTTGTTCGCTGGTTTGTCATGGTAGAAAATTCCAGCTGATCGTTTTTTATTCAATCTTCGCCTATGCATGGTGTGAGAAGAAAAAGTGAAGATAACGGTAATAAATCCAATAACCCTTTAAAGGAATACGGGAACTAAAAGAGTAGGACAAGACGGGCCCCTTTATTAACTAGAGCAGGGATCGATGAGTGATAACCAAGTGATGTGAACATCCTGCTTCGGACAAGTCACACTTCAGCCTGAGCCCTTTTATTTGAGTCTTTGCTAGAGTAAATCTGTTAGTAAAAATCACATGCTACAATTCAAAGCTTTTATCTCGGAACTTGATGGGGGCGGTCCAAGAAAGAAAGTTCGAGATATCCGTTGATTCGAGATATTAAGGGTAATACATACTAGAAATAGGGGTGGTTGAGAACACTCCCAAATTCAGTTCGACATAAACCATGGTATTCGAGAGCGGAAAGATATCAGTGTTCGAGATATCGAAGTTCAACTGTTATTTTACAAAAACGGCCAAAAATATCGCCCATCGAAGACTAGTGTGTGGCAGACAAACATTTGACATGGCTCCACATTTCGATGTATAACCGAACAGTGAAATCCAATCTCGGAAGTTCCGCAAACATTAATGCGCAAAACAAGAAGTGTGGGGCAAAACACGGACCCGTGTGGGAGAGGATTCAGCAGAGAATGCGAATAGGATGGATAGGAGGAATAGCGGCATCCCTCTGTTTCCACCGGATCAACAGGGATGCTCGGGGATACCTCTTAGGCACATGACGAACCCAACTCTTTTGTGTCCAGAGGTGTCATTTTTGCAAAGTCTTCGTATTTTTCGTATTTTCTATTTAAGACTTACGGGATTGTTCGTTAATCTTGCCATTTACTTATTAGCTTATTGACAAGGGGATGCCTCGCTCTTAGGCATCTATTTTCCGGGTAAACATAATGTAGCAGATTAACAACATAGATGTACATAATATGTCGCAGTGTAGAGGCAAAGATGCCCAGTAGAGACAACACAGGTTAGATTGGCAGATGCGAAAAAAGAAGACACTTTACTTTCAGAATCGGGTCTTTTCGTGACAAAAAGTACAGATAACAACAGAACAATGCAGAGTTAAGCAGATAGCGCTGTTCACTGACCTTGCACGTTTTTATAACACAAGGATAACGCGCATGACGATTTTCACTTTAGACGTGAGAACATACCTTCATTAACAATCGAGACAGCCCCCACCCCCCCAAAAAAAAAATCCACATTATTGTGCCAAAATTGATAACTTCCAAGAGATTCTCATGAACAAAATGGCAACTTAACCCACGTTTGTTCATGGCCCATGCCACATATCTTAACTAGCTTTCAGGTCCGCTTGTTTGAATTCAAGGAGAAGAGGCATTCAGCTACACCACAGATATAGTCATAGTCATTCATCATTTACCTATGAATGTACCGTGCGTTGGCGTTGCATTCAAGTATTTACATCTGAAGGATACACGTACCAGATTTGAAGAGCCAGAATTTCCAGCATTATTGCGCAACATATTAGACCTCAAGTGAACACCATTAATTTATTATGCGGGAACGACGGACCAATTTACAAGTGTTATCCTGGTTTATCTAAGACTGTTTTTTATTTAAATAATGTACGATATAGCACTGAAAGAAAAAAAAAATATTTTTTTGATTTTGACAGTGTGATTTCTGCGCGACGGGGTTCCTCGTTTGTCGTTTTATTGAGGATACAAAATTAATTGTACCACGTCAGAAAAGTCATTTTTATTATTATTCGTCGCAACAATGCCTAACGTATTTAACCTCTGTGTCGATTGATTGTCTTGTTTATTTTAAATTTTCTGATTACATGTATGAGAATTTGCATGCCACTTTCATGCTACAATTTTCACCAGTTTGTTGATAAAAATATTTGTAGGTTGAGTCCTGAAAACAGTTGTTGATAAAATGGTTTTGTAGCGTGTATTTGTAACCACGCAATGACTTAAGCGAGAATAAACGACCTATGTTCATGGACATGGTTCATAATAATATTCATCAATAAACTATTTCAACTTTGCCAAAGTTTATATAATTTTCTTGATATAAAGAGAGTCAAGTCGTCCTTAAGTAATGTTTTAGGTCCATACACCTTTTATATATGCTTTTGCATTTAGTGTAGCTGAAGTTTAATGGACTAAATGTCAAGTCTGATTCTTCTAGATTGGTTTGATTTTGTGGTATGCATTTGCCTCTCTCGTCACATGCTGCTGACCGTCTCCTTTAGAGTAACTCATTCACAACCGTGTTCACTTGAATTTTGCCAGAGGGGATGTTTGAGGCCTCCATACCGCTTCGGCCATATCTCCACCCGTGTTCACTTTGTGGGAAACCTTCAGCCAAGTTCTTTCCAGTTCCCCATTACACATCCAGCACTGCAAAGCGTTTTTTAAACCAGTACTACATATCAATGAACGAATCAGTAACAAAGTGTAAAGGCAAAGATACGAACAGTGATCAATCTTCCGGGTATCTCATAAATTATAATACAAAACAAGGCAGGTATGGGGCAAATGACAGACCCCTGAGACACAGCCAGAGATGAGGATCAAGGTGCCTAGGAGTAGTAAGAGCCTTGCCTCTGTTGAGAGACATAATACACCATATGCCTAGATCGATGATGGATATTGCTACACAAATATATAGGGAAGTTGAACGATTGGAGAAGCTTAAGATCGTCCCGTTTGTCATAAATGTTTGGAGTTAGTTAGTCTGCCAGTTTAATGTCAATGTTATCAATAGAAATAATCCAAGTTTACGAAGCAGACATCGAAGACTCTGTGGTGCCTTTATTCTTCTGAAGTTCCGTGGTGAGATCCTCATTGATATCGAATATTGAACGTCACTCCATATGAATCCCTAAAACGTACAAAAACTCGGTGTCTGGCGCAACACAGATGTGTCGACATTTCAAAGCGAAGGTTAGGTTCAGGTGTCGTGGAGGAGTAAGCATTCCTCTGCTGACCGGTCACAACCAGCCGTGAGCCCGTACGCGACAACAACTGTATACGGGGTACCCGTTAGTCAAAGTTCCTAGTAGGCATAACTACTCTAATGACCCCCATTAATACTCTACTCTTCTCCTCTCG
>CAJDSM010019661.1:2163-22204 GCA_903981925.1 Ostrea lurida
TTCTGCAACTCTCATTATTATCATTGGAAGTCTTCAATTTTGGAGATCGAAAAAAACTGTGAAATATGCATTGCGTATGCCCTTAATCCGATTCCCAATAATCCATTTTGCTGCCGACAGCGTGTGGCACTTCATAACTGTAGTCATTAATCTGCACACCCAGACTATTTAAATTTCATGACTGTGTCTACTAAAGAATCGTGAAACATATTCCCTATGAATTAATTAACTGACCTGAATTGTAAACTCGGTGAAATTTTCCTATCATCCATTGTCCTCCGGCAGTCCCTCTGNCACCTAAACTATAAACTCGGTGAAATTTTCTTATCATCCATTGTCCTCCGGCAGTCCCTCTGTTTGTAACCTTTGCACATTTTATTTCTATTTCTTCAGCACCACTGGGTAAAATTTCAACAAAACGTGGCATAAAGCACTCTTACGTAAAGGGGGAGGGGGTTTCAAATTGTTCAAATAAAGTGCCACACTTCATTCAAGGAGGGATTGATCAATGAATACTAGGACTGGAGTGACGTCATTTTACAACCTCGAGAATCACTAGACCAGAAAACATAATCATAAGATCTTCCCAAGTGTAGAGAGGTCGTGGCTTGTTATTTAAGCAGCAACTACAGTCGACCCTTGTTATCTCGAACTTAATGGGACCAAGAAAAACGTTCGAGACATCCATGAATCCGAGATTACGAGGGTAAAAATACAAAGAAAATAGGTTATAGGAATCTCCAAATCAGTTCGACATAACCATGGTATTCGTGATATCAGTGTTCGAGATATCGATGTTCAATTCTCAAGTGTGCAATTTTGTATAAAATTTGGCTTGGAGTTCTCGAAAAAAAATTCTTTATCTCAAATTGAAGTTTTCTTTTATTTAGTAAATATTTGAGTAAAATCTCATACTTGAGTCGAAGTTTCTGCTTAAATTATTTTCGAGAAATCCAGACCACGCCTCAAGGGAGTGTTGGGGTAGGATGGGGGTTCAAGTTTTTAAGTTTGTATCTTTATGAGCAGCAAGGCCAGGATTAGTCATGCTGATTGGCAAGTATTCCCTGATCGTGCAGACTTCGATTAAGGATAATCCCTACTTAGGAATTCTAAGGAATCTATCTGTTCACAACTTAAAATTCTTTCTTTTTTACTCAGTTATAGTTTCACCTAATTTATCATGAAAGAAAATGTGTATGTTTCCACCTTTTTTAAGATGTCAGACATACAAAAACAGGTAAACATCAGAAAATTGCACATTTTGAATAACTTTCATAGGACAGAATTTAATGAAATAAATAAAAATGACATAGTTTAAATATTAACAGTTTAGAAAAACTGCTTATTTGTAAAAATGCATAAATTCAATGTGCATATTAGGAAGATCAATGTAGAATACACCAAAAGTAGAAGATTTGCCACCATAGGAGTTATTGTCCTTGACAATATTATTTTCGTTATAATTAATTAATTATCTATGGGAAATAACATTTTGTTCACTATCAAAAGTTTTCCAAATCATTTATTACATCCAGTGAATGGAATTCCTTCTGAAAATATATTTTTATCATGTTCAAAGTTTAATGAAATAAATATTTTTTGAAAAACCTATGACATCACTTGAGGGTGGATAATCCTTAAGTTAGATTTCTACATCGTCATAATGGCTGACTTCTGTTCGAAATATGGATGAAAATATCAACTATTCATAGGTATATATCAATTCATTTCACAAATTACATGCCTAGCCGACTAGCTCAGTAAGTTACATGTAGCACATTGCCTTCTGAATTGCAGATCGCGGGTTCGATTCCAGCAGGGGTTTTAAATTTTTTCAAATTGCTTTCTACTAAAACTGCATTTTTTTTACGAAATTGAGTGAATTTAAAACGTTTATTTTTCAAACTACCGTTTAACATATCCTCTATTTTTCATCCTTGTCAAATTTTACTGGTGTAGAATTCCACCTTAACAATCATTACCCTATTTGACTTGGCTGTGGTCACGATAAGACTTTATTCATTTTTTGGGAATAATGATGGGAAAATGTTTTAATCGAGATTTTCCAAAACAAAAACAAAAAAACAACCAAAAAACTAACCAACAACACCATGCCTTGCATTAACAGGTGAACGTCGTTGCCCACTAAAGAAAACTAAATATTACGCGTAAATTTAGTTACATTTTGATTTCACAGAAACTCTTGATCTGCATTACACACTGAGCTGATGCATCCACATAATTGCTTGCATCACATTCATTGAAATACGTTGCCTTTAAAATGCATTAATGATATCATGCACTATGTCTCTTGCTTTTGACCCCCATTTGGATGCTGTTTCTGAACTATTCAACAATATCTCGGTATTTGTCCATTCCGTAGAATTCCAACGAATGCTTTTGTGGGAATACTGCACAAGGCGTGCGAAAGCCAGAGGGGGAGTGTAGTGATCAATGCAAAGGAAACCATGCCCAGTTTTGTGGTGGACCTTGGAGAATAAGTATCTATAGGAACAGGGAGTATGTTGAACGTAAGCATGAAGAGTTCAAAATATACCATTCCCACATCTGTTTCCTGCTTGCTAAAGTAAGGAAAGTTTAGACAAAATACGTTCTTTCTATAAGACTTAGAAACGTACGTCAAAGTCCCCTTCATTTATTGAATATTATTAGCACCGTAGTATGCAATACTGGTTACCTAAATAACAAATATACCGAACTTTTGGTCGATGGATGGAATACCTATATTGCAAGAGTTTGAAGTGATTTAACCTACCAGATATGGAAGATTACACATACTATTTCTGCTATTCTGCATCACATTTTTCAGATACATAGTATATACGAACACTAAAATGCTAATTGTTTAAGCGCCATGGGTGGAAATAGCATTGATTCAATGTAATCATTTTGTAAAATTTACGAAACTTTCTATAGTTCCTCCAAAGCAGATGTTAAAGGGGAAGAAAGATGATTCTTTTGTGAAGAGGTCAACAAAAATAATGTAAATGGGGAAATATTCGCGTGGTTTTTATTGTCAAATATAGCGAAAATAAAACCATCGCGAAGAGCTGTTCAATGTATTTGGGTATATGATTCTAGCTTAGAATATTTACTATCCACGAAATTGAAACCATCGCGAAATGCTAAAAGATAGGAAATGCGAAAATTTAGCCTCGCGAAATTAAAGCCCTTTACAATAACAGTCAGTAATTGAATGTAGCAAAGAAAAATGCAGTAGAACCATCACCTGATTGCCAGAGTCTTTGTTCACCAGACGAAAAAATACTCATTTATAAGTAAGACAAAGAACAATGTCGTGTTGATCAAGAATTTTCATACGATTGATTGATTATTTACTGTTTTACGTCCCACTCGAGAATATTTCGCTCATATGGAGACGTCACCATTGCCGGTGAAGGGCTACAAAAATTTAGGCCTATGCTCGGCACTCAGGGCCTTTGAGCAGATAGGGATCTTTTTCGTGCCACACCTGCTGTGACACGGGGCCTCGGTTTTTCCGGTCTCATCCGAATGACCGCCCCATTCTGTCGCCTCTTACGACACGCAAGGGGATGCTGAGGACCTATTCTTACCAGGACCCCCACGGGTCAATTCATACAAATATTCTGCCTATTAATGGTGCAATGTTGTAAGAGGATGATTATGCACTCACTACCCGAATGATGTCCCTTTCCTCTCCATTTCGTGAGCTTTGAATTCCTCGAGTTTTATCCTTGCATTACAATAATGTTTGATAGTGTGCGAATAAATTAAACATTTGAAATATTTCACAAACCCGTTACAACCCCATGAAATATTTGTGTAGGATCATGGTCATGTGAACATGTTTTTCTTTAATTCAACATCTTATACAACATACGAGGGATGTTCCAAAAACAATGACACTTAGCTGTTTTCACCTACATTTATTAATAGTTTATCCTTTTATTCGTCCCTGTCCTTCACAGTACTCACCCTTGGTCTGGATACACTTTTTCAGACGATCAATCCACTTCTAGAAATAATTTTCTTACTCCTCAATAGGGACACTTCTTATATCATATACTGATAATTTGCAGACCCAATAGCATTTCGTGATTTGTACCTTTTTACAGATAAGTAGAATTGAAGTCTAGGAACAGAAAAAAGTCCTACGAAGCTAAATATCGAGAAAACGGGAGTGTAGTAGGACTTTTCCCGCCTTTAAAGTATTGGTCACAATGCGTTCTTTCTGTGTAGATGCATTGTCGTGCAAAAGTCGCAGATACTTTATACCCGTTCTGGGGCGACGACTTTCCTAATATTTCTTCAGTTTTTTAAGAACATTTTTAGAGAAGTTACTTGTGACTATATTGGCCTCTGTCACAGGAATTTCGATTTTATTATCAAAGAATATAACATGAAATATTCTTCATGGCTCGTAATCTTTTAACAATACTAAGACGTTTTGCCTTTTCTGATGCCCAGATTCTGTTGGAACGCTTACGTTTTGACACAAAATGAATGGGCATCAGAAATGGGCAACACATCTTAGTATTGTGAAAAGATCCAGGTCTCATCACCAGAAACTAAATTATCAAAAGTCTTTTTTGGTATATTTTGAATACAATTTTAATAATCTCTTTGCATCTTCAATATGGACTCTCTTTTGTTTATCGCTAAATGAGATATCCACCGAGTGGTTATCATTCTAACCTTTAGAATTTTCAAAATACATGTACCATGGACACTTCCGAACGACAAGTTTGTCATTCGAGAGAATGTCCTCACGATATATCTTGCGTCTTTTTGTAAGATTTGGTGGGTTTTTATGACGTTATTATTGGTTGAAATTGTTGCAGGACAACCTTGGTATGCTGTTTGGAAAACATATAGCTCAACCAATCCCAAAACGCGTTTTAACATGTCTTTATTTCGGTATGTGTGAGCACATATGCGGGTAAAGTGCTGAAACAAGTATAAACAATACATAAATATATTAATTAAACAAATAACTTACATAAAAGACCTACAAATACAATGCAAATACTTGGAAGATAAGTAAATATAATATGACAGGAAAAAATACTGAAAATATGCACACAGTTTGAAAACAGTGTGCTCAGAGAAATTGTTATGTAAAACCTAAATTTTAATAAATAAATCCAGGTAGAGAAATGTATATTTACTTTTACACTACTTTTACACTTAACGACGACAGACCTACTAATTCAAATTCTGTGCTTCTGCGCAGAAACCAGCATATGCAACTTTCATAGGCATAACAAAAAATCTTCATTCTTTAATTAGTGAAGTCTACGGCAACTATTTATCATGAATATTATTTATAGTGGTGACGTTTGAACATGTCACTGGTCTTTGTATTTGAAGTCACAATGCCGCTTTGTGCGGGAAATCGATGTTGTCGTTTAAATAGCTTGAACTCTATCCAAGAAGTAGATATGCCAGAGAAATTGTCACCGGGCTGTACACGAAAGAGGCACATGAAATATGGCAAAGACAGTCGGTTTAACATATTATTTTATATAAAGAATACATTGAGATTATAATAATGCTGTTTATTTATTGAACTTTAGTTATTTGGTACGATAACATTAGTAATTTACATGTACTACTACAGTGTACACTTTTTGTTCATGCACTACATTCAAGTACAGACGAAATGCTTTAAAAATCCTATTGTAGCATTAATACATGTAAACTGTCAAAGGAATAAAATATTTTTTTTTTAATGTTTTCTACAGAAAATGTTATAATGAAGACAGAAAGACAAATACTGTTTATATTTTCCAACTGACGACAAGTATATTTGTTTTGGTCTCATTTTCAATACCAAAATACGCATGCTTTATTGTAGTTATTTAGACAGTTTAACAATTGTGAAAATAATATGAACAATAAAGTATTGTTAACATTAGTTTACTACAAATTTCATTCGTATTAAGCGCAATGCTATGTGCTTTATATTATGAATCATGTGATTTAAGGACAGTTTATAATTACATGTTTGAAACCGCCCCAAAATATTATACATGTATTCATGCAATGCTGTACATATGAAAAATGACATCTCCAAATCTAATAGGTTATAAAATGGAAAAATATACGTAAAAGTAGAAAAATACTTATTTCTCTCGTTGGTAGGGCAACATATTTTATCTGTGGAAAATGTCAAAAATTACCCTGAGACAGCCCCCTGAAAGATTTTTGGCCCCGATGACCTAACTTTTTCCTTATAATTTAAAGCGATGTGTCCTATATATATCCGGGTGAGAATAGGTCGCTCAGCATCCCCTTGCGTGTCGTAGAAAAGAGGCGACGAATGGGGCGCTCATTCGGATGAGACCGCAAAAACCGAGGTCCCGTGTCACAGCAGGTTGAATGGCACACGATAATCCTCCCCTGCTCAAAGGCTCTGAGTGCCGAGCATAAGGC
Organism: Ostrea lurida; assembly: GCA_903981925.1. NCBI lineage: Eukaryota > Metazoa > Mollusca > Bivalvia > Ostreida > Ostreidae > Ostrea > Ostrea lurida. The sequence continues at coordinate 8,602 of CAJDSM010019661.1, forward strand.
TAAATTTTGCAGCCCTTCACCGGCCATTGGTGACGTTCCATATGATGAAATATTCTCGGTGGGACGTAAAACAATAAATAACAATCAATCAATAGTACCCTCAACAAATGATGTTCATTTTTGCTGACCATTAGAAATACCTAAGTGGAGCATTGTAAACAATTAAAATTGGAAATCTAAAATTTGAACATTTTTAAGCTAGAAACGTGCCATGCCCCTTTAATAGACGAAGTATATACTGCTACAAAACCTACATTAAACGGCTTTGTTTTGGTCACGAGGTGTAGTCTGACGCCCTCAATATAATCAAACATTGATCTCGCTATGCACTTTTATCATGACGTCATATGATCTAGTGTGACCACAGGAGTCGCAATTTTATCAATAAAGTAGAAGTATGTGAACTATCGGTAAAAAATCCTAGCACTGAGACTTCGCGAGCTTCGTTAGCGAGCGAAGCGACAGTATGGAACCGTTTTTTCTGATTTTCTCTTTTACCTAATTCGATCACTCCAAACAAGCACGAAAATCACATCCGTATGTTAATTATGAATCCTGACTTAAAGACCCCACAGTTCCACATCGAATCACTTTGTATTCCATTTTTTTAAAATTTGCTGTTTTGGACAAGCGGCCATTTACAAATCCGTTGTGACGTCACATTTACTGATAGATAATATTTATACATCAAGTTGATTGTAGGGACCTATTGTTATTTAAAAAATATTTACCAAGTATATATAGTCTCATGTATTTTTTTTTTATAACATATAAAAAATATCACCGTGCATATATCGTCTCCGTAATGATATCCAATATGTCAATATTCAAAAATAAGAGGAGATAACTCTTATACTTGCGTTTTGTGGGAATTGAAAGCAGATAGTGAAATTCGGTATCAATTTGAATGTTTCGAGGCATTGGAAAATGCTCCAACAATATGGAGCGGCTGTTGGTAAGTTCATTTATATTTTTAACATAAATATTGATAAGAAATATCTGAAAATATTTACAGAAACATAATATTTATTATCTATCAGTAAATGTGACGTCACAACGAAATTGTAAATGGCCCTTGTCAAAACAGAATTTGAAAAATAGAATAAAGTGATTCTAGTGGAATCTAATGGGGTTATTTAAGGTCAGGAATTCATTTGACCTTTAGGGTGTGATTTCTGTGCTGTGGAGTGGTCCGAATTAGGTTAAATAGAGAAAATCTGGAAACACGTTGCCAATCCTGTCGCTACGCTCGGAAGCTCAGTGCTAAGATTTTTACGCCATATTTCACACATACTTCACTTTATTGATAAAATTTGCCGACTCCTGTGGGTGTGACGCATTTCATGATCTAGGAGGTGGACGGTCCCAAAGTTGTTTTGTCAAAGAAAAATTTAATTTAGATGTGAATGGCAAATATGTTTGGAAATACTTTAGAAGACTACATCGCACACAATGCCCCAACTTATGAATTCACTACAATATTGTCTATCTATCCTGAAGGAAAGCATTGATACCTTATTTCATTGATAAGGGGGATATGTGGGGTTATGCATATCGATTCATTGCAAGGGCATGTTCATGTTATACATCACCAATTTGTTTGTTTTTAACGCAAACCAAATAGATAATTAGGCTATTTGAAAAGCGTTGCACTCCTTGGGCGAAAATATTTAGAAATAAATTGTTTATTTGAAATCGCTGTGCAGTTGACTGGTAAGTAAATTTACATACGATACAAATATCATTTCACAGAATTATAAGTACAATCTGTAAGGAATGCCAACACTTCATACTAAGAGGTTATAAAAACATTATGAATCGAAGTTTAGAGTTTCAATTCCATTATGCACTTGCAACATCTGAAATTCATTGGAAAAATCTCAATACCGGGGGTCAGTTTGTAAAAAAGCACGTTATGCAATACGCTGATCAATCATGATTATGATATATAATCGTCCTGAATATGTAATTTTTCAGTCCATCAATATTTTTCTATCAATTATCGATAAAGTTCCAAATGATTTATCCATTTAGATAAATTGATGTCTTTTACGGATCGCATTTTCATTGGCCCACTTTAACTGTGCTGCGGTATGTATCGATGGATGGATAGAGAGACAGAACGCATGGCACAGTTATATATATATATATATATATATATATATTATATATATATATATATATATATATTATATTATATATATATAATATAATATAATTTAATTTAATTTTTACTTGTACAAACTTAAACACTGAATTGAGCAACATCAATTATTTTGGATAATTAACTTGCTCTCTGTGACGTCCTAAAGACGTCACAATGCATTTTTGACGTTATTGTTTCACTTTGTTGCTACGAAAAGTCGTGTGCCTTATTCAAAAACCCTTATTATCTCGCAAGTTTTCATCCAAAACGTGCAAAATGCAATTTTTAAATTAAAATTATAAGAGGAATGAAGCTAATTTTGAACCTAGGTTATACGATATAAATTAATTGGTGCATTTTACGCTAAATATAATCCGCTTCGCGGATTATAAGCGTAAACTGCACCAAGTAAGAAAATATCGTATAATCTAGGTCAAACTTAGCTTCATTCCTTAAATATATATTTAATTTTTCAGCCAAGAAAAAGGAAGATCCATCAGATTCAAAAGGTAAAGTTAAAGTTTTTAAGAACATTGTCTTGAACAATGATAAAGCGAAATATAACGCAGATATGAAGATTCTATGGTGATTTTTATTTAGAAATCATTGGAATATATCGAATAGACATCGAAATGGGTACTGTTGTAAAAATGTGGCTAATTAAGGAAACAGACAGTAGCCTAGTGGCAGAGTTGAACTTGGCATCAAGGATTTGTCAGTACTCTTCTCAATCGTGGTAACTTCTAACTGATTTGAATATTCTCAGGATGTTACATGGTTTTCAATAGTTTTGCTAAAGATCAGCATTCAACATTGGTGCCAACAAAATGGAAAACTTATGACTTCTCAACACATTATTATTCCCCCAAAAAATAAGTGTTACATCGTAGAGTAGAGGTTTTTTTCATTAATAAGAAGCTAAGAAATATTTTCATCTTTAAATTAGTCAGCCAAAATTTACTCATTAAGGACTATCTCTACACTGCACACATATCTAGAAGAACTAGTACTTTTAAGCAATTACAAATCTAAATTGAAATACACAGTAATACTGTGGATATTACCAAAATCTTAATCAGTTTAAGCATATGTAGCATGTCAGTAGGTGAAGATAGTTAATCAAACTCTTTATTTGCATGTTTTGTTTTCATTCAAGTGAGCAATGAAGATTTCTTTTCATCAATACTTCATTATCTTTGAACATTTTTCCTGGGAGTAAATGGCCCGTTCCATATATATGTATATAGGATAACCCATGGGAGATTATTTTTATCACATGTTACCCTCCCCTCTCCCTTTCTCTGTTTTCTTTCTGCATTACATTATGTAGCCATGTCACTCAGCACGCAACGTCACAAGTGCGCATAAAGAGTGTTACAGCAATACACAAACAAATCATGTTTGAGAAGATTTGTTTCAGTTGCTGAATAAAGTTAAATAAAGTAGAATATATTTTCACAATTTTAGCACCACTATTTTGTATTCAGTCAGTCGGCAGAGTCGGTATGTTTGTACACAAACGACGTAAATTTTACGTAATTTTGTGACGTTACAATAGGCGTAGGAATACACAGTTTAATAATTAGAATTATTGGCTGAGACATACTTTTTTCAAAAGCTCCCACGTGAGAAGAATTTGATATGTTCTTCAATTTGACATTTAGATATTATCTATTAACTATCGCATATCATTTCAGATATAGATTGGAAATATTGCTGTGTATTGGATATTCTTATAAACATAGATTTGACGGGAAAGTAACAATTCAACATTTTGACAAATAGAATTACTTCAGTTTCTCTATTGTTAATTTTCTAATATTTTCTATAAACTATCTATATTAATGTGGGCCCCGTGGGGATCCAGGTTAGAATAGATCCTCGGTACCCCTTACTTGTTGTAAAAAGCGACTAAATATAAATTGCCGAAGTAAACAATGTGTTAAACGCAATCATACTCACAAAAGCATATATACAAAATGGGGCGGCAAAATCGAGTCCCATGCCACAGCAGATGTGGTACGATAAAGATATTTCCCTCCTCAAAGGCCATAAGCGCTGGGCATAAGCCTAAATTTTGCAGCCTTTCATCAGCATTGGTGATGTCTCCATATGAGTGAAGGATTCTCGAGTGGGACGTTGAAAATATAAAACCAACCAACTATAATGTATATCAATGTGGTAATATTACATTACAGCCTTATGTAGTGCTGTCCCGATTAACATATAGGGATTATGACGGGTGGGACCGGTCGACAATGGCTTTTTTACTCCCCCCATGTATCTGATTTATATCTGTTGTATCCATGTTTATTCTACTCTAATTTAGTTTTCTTTATCGGATATATATGTGTAAAGGCAAAGATAACGAACAGTGATCAATCTCGTAAGTCCCAAATAGAATACGAAAACAACACTTGGGCAAACACGAACCCCTGGACACACCAGAGTTGGAATCGGGTGTCTAGGTTGATTGATTATTTGTTGTTTTTCGTCCCGTCGAGAATATTTCACTCATATTGAGACGTCACCATTGCCGGTGAAGGGCTGCAAATTTAGGGATATGCTTAGCACTCATGGCTTTTAGCAGTGAGGGTTCTTTAGCGTGCTACACCTGCTGCGACACGGGACATCCTTTTTTATTTAAGGTCATCTCCGAGGACCCGTGACATTCACACCTGTTGCCGAGCGTTTGGCAGTGGAACTGTCACTACCTGTGTTAACGACTTAGGTCTGTCGCGGCTGGGATTCGAACACCCAACCTTCCGCATGCGAGGCGAACGCTCTACCGACTGAGCCACCGCCGCGGTTAAGAATCCCCTGTTGACCGGTCACACCAGCCGTGAGCCCATAGTATTGGCAAGGTAAACGGAGCAATCCGTAGTCAAATCAGTGTGTGGAAAACGGCTTAACAATGACTATGAAACACATCAGTCAGCATTTGACTCAATGGTAGGTCATACTGGTAAACTAAATTGTTAAAACGACTATCAACAAATTTAAGAAATGCAGCCTTTAAACGTGACTGTTGAAATCCCTGCAACAACAAATTGTTTGTAAGTAGCCTGCCTCGATTCATAAACTGAATAAGCAGAACAATCTCTTGCATAACTAATAAGTTGAGAGACATACACATCATATGCAGGTAATGATGGAATGTTGCTACCTAAATATGGGAAATTATAACGATGGAGACGCTGAAATCGTCTCGTTTGTCATAAAGTTGAGTAGTAAGTTTGTCGTTAATGGCAATATTCAATAAAATACCCAAGTACGAAGCAGACATGGTAGACTGTGGTGACCGTTATTTCTAGTTCGTTAGGATATATTTAATCGATATATGAAAATCATTATTATTGATAGATAAAACGTCAATATATCGAAATGTCGAATTAAAGGCCACTGCTAGAGATTTCTTCTTTTCATCGAGAAGCTTTTGAATGATTCTGCCTCATAGGAATATAAAAATAGGTCAGCTAATAAAGGAGCACAATTGGTGCCCATTAGAATTCCAACAGACTGTTGGAAGAACTAGTTGCCAAAAACTACAAATATATTGTCAATGAGGAACTCCAGCATAGCTTTAATATTAACTTCAAAGTATTTGTTTGTAGAATCTGGGTGAAGTTTTACAAAATAATTTTTTGAATGACTGATCACTAGATAAGAATATTTTTTTTTATATTTGTTAAAGAAGAAACTTTCTATACTGTTACCAAGTATTGTCTTTAATTTATTGTGCAGACTGGTCGTGTAAATTGTTCAAAAGTCATATGTTTTGATGTTGTTGATATGTGAGAGGTTTTGGGATTTCAAATTCACTAGATGATCTTTAGAGGTTTTTTTTAGAATCGACATTTTGATTTACACCACTTCTGGCATTTGTAGTTTCACAATACGTCTAAAGTTGCTCCTTGACAGCTGGCTGTCAATATATTCGTGATGAGTAAAGACAGGTGTTTGGTGGAACATTTACTAAATCCAGCGATATAATTTTGTTTTTAAGGGGTTTTATGAAGTTTTGAAATCCAGTATAGGTACGATAATTCATATCCGTCCATCCCATTGACTGTGATATTAAATGTGTTTAAAACTGAAGCATGATTTTGAAGAATTTCGTCTTTTGAAAGAGTACGATTACCAAATGTGGAGTTAATACCAAGTTCGTTTAAAATGCAGTTGTAGTAATGAGCCTTACAGACAAAAACAATAATGTTACTAGCTTTGTCGGTTGGAACCAAAAGTTATTCCTCATGTAACCTATCTAATTCATTGAGTACAATTCTTTTCAGAGTGCACTCAGACAGCTGATGGTCGGGATTACGAAGGCACGTGGGATAAAACTGAAAGTGGCAGAACGTGTCAATCATGGTCTTATCAATATCCACACAAACACAAATTTCCTTTCCTCCCTAAGAACTACTGCCGTAACCCCGATGGAGAACCTCGGCCCTGGTGCTACACAACGGATCGCAGAAAACGCTGGGAGATTTGTGGGGTTCCTATGTGTGGTGAATATAATTTCAAGCGTTTCGTTGTCATTTATAAGAATAGGAAGTACGATAAAAAGAATGCACTAAACTATTTCAGATTCTGTTATGTACTTATACTGTGTAAGGGGAGTGTTTTTAACTATTGATGTGTCAGCAGTGTAACAATGTCAAGATTACCATGATAGTCTCTGAAACTAAGATGGAAGGCAAGGAGAGGCAGAAATCTCGATTAATTTATATCAAGTTAGGGTTTTGTCTGATGTGATTGAACGTAACAAATATTGAAAACAACACATAAAAAAATACTATTCGGGTAGATAAAAAGATTAGATAGATCTTAGTAGTTTTGAGAATCAAAAGTCAAATCATTTATTTCATGAATTCATGTTGTAAAAATTAGAAGGATGGTTAAAGCTGATCACTCAAATGTTCACGGTACATGAATACAGCAAAGAAGATAATGTTGTAAAAACCAATAAATTTTTCCTTGCTACTTTCCTTGTTTATGAGAGCGAAATACATCTGATTATATACAGGACAAAGAATGACGTGTTGATTGATAAATATCTTTAGAAAACACAACCAATTGAATGATGCAGTGTTGTTAAAGGATGCACAGCCATTCACTACTTGAGCGATGCCCGTTTTTCGTTTTATTCCTTGGGATTTTAATTCCTCAAGTTTCTTATTTATCCATGTACTGCGGGATTTATCCTTATCGAGTGTGATGGGAACAAAACACATGTTCTTTGCAATATTTCAGATAAAGTCCACATTTCTAGAATTGTATAGAACTACGCATGTACGTACATGTATACTGACTAGAAAATTAGATATCGTGAGCAGAATACATAAACAGTATATATGTTTTCATTTCAGCTAAGAAAAAAGAAGTAAAAGGTGAGAAATTGTACTGAAGATTATTACAGTAGTATTTGGGTATAACAGTGTAAGTAAGGAGACACAAGCTAGTAGACAGGTTGAAGAAGTCTAGTAGTGGAAAGATTCGATTTGTCACGCTCTGGTAGACATGTAAAAAGAACCCTAATGATTTGGGTGCATTTTACTTTCACGCATTTGCAAATTTTTTTCGTCTTCCTGTGATTTGATTTTCCCGCATTTGGTGGTTTGAACTTCACGCATGTGACCTTTTGAAAGTCACGCAGTGAGCTTTTGAAAATCACGCATGTGGTGTATGCGTGGGGTGTCTGTACATGAGATAGAATTGCTCGTGACCGATGAAGACGGAATGAGTCTCAATTCACCTTGAAATCAATTGAAACATTGAAGTTTTCTGTTGGACGAGATGGTAATTTGTACACGAAAACGACACTGTTTCAAATTCTTCAAGAGGTGAATGAAGAATCATTCCGACACATGTCTTCAATTCTTTCACATACTCAAGCAATTTTTACAGAAAAACACATATACACATGTGCCTCTTCACACACACATACACACACACACACATAAAGGAGAGGAAAAAATAATTCAAATAATCATGTTTTAATTGGAAATAAGAATAGAATGCATGTCAAGACTATGGGCTCACGGCGGGTGTGACCGGTCAACAGGGGATGCTTACTCCTCCTAGGCACCTGATCCCACCTCTGGTGTATCCAGGGGTCCGTGATCGCCCAACTCTTGTTTTTGTATTCTATTTGAGACTTACGAGATTGATCACTGTTCGTTATCTTTGCCTTTACATGTCTTCAAATCATTCGCATACAAGAATAAAATACATGTTGCAGACGTTAAAAATGGCGTCATCACTCATGCAGATTTTCATTTGACAACTGGAATTAACAAAGTCAAAAGGTATCCAAGAGCCGATACGCTGCAAAGGACCTTCAGAGTTTGGCTGGGATATTCTTCCACGACATTTTTGTCACGAACTGTTTTGGCAGTGTATCGTCTCTTGATTGTTGCCATCGCATCACGCTTCAAACGGGCTTGTCGACGCAAAACCGGACCCTCACGATTAGTCCTGATTGTATTCAGCTTTGTGGCGTTGTAAGCTTGTATGCCCTTCAGGATGGACATCAGCTCGAACACATTGGGGTGTGGGGATCTGAACAGGTCTGAGAAATGCCGGTGGAACGACTCACATCCATTTGTTGTCTTCTCCTCATCCAGGTCATGGTTGGCCCATAGAGTTGGAGGGAAAGTAACGCCGGGTGCAGCATACGTGGACAGGATGTAGTCAGAAAACTGCACACACCTCACATCATCGGGCGCATCGTCCATGAGATCAAAAGCCAGGCAGTCCTCAACTTCTGTTGGGTTCAGGTAGCTGAGACCGAAGAAACGCTTTAACCACAAACCAACGTCTGAATCAGGTTGTTGGTAGTCGACTGACAGTCCAAGACTGTTGATCTTTCGATACCAGGCCTGTGAAAGATTGAAGAAAAATCCCCGGATCGAAACATTCGGCCAGATCTTGAGCACAGCCTTGTGGGTTACCAGTTCGAAATCAAGATTGATTGATGTAACATCCAGATGAAGTCCTTGCTGGACACACGTGAAGTGGACTGCTTGGAAAATTTTGTGGTAAATGTCCTCCGACTTCGAAGGAAGTAGGCAGAACACACATGTCACATAGACACCGTTTTTGAAAGCATGCAGGATGTATAGTTGAGTAAAAGAACCGAGGGCATGTTTTCAAGGTGCCATCCCCCGGGATTGTGACAGCAGGATCAGAGAAGATGTAGATTTGATGGTGCTGCAAAAATAATTATTCCGTTTTCACTGTCATTGAGCTGCACCATGTCTTTGTGTTCAGATAAAAATCCATATTGGGTAACATATTCATGTGTTTCGATTCTATTCTTGGGTTGTTTTGGCATGTGCTTCTTTCTCTCATTCCACATCGCGTATCTCACGTACACAACGTCACGCATGTCAAAATCATTATATTCTGGCAACTTCCCTAGCTCTCTCCTCATCAATTTTGCCGGCCTTTGAAATAGATCCTTGGCTGCACGTATTTTGAAATTTAGCTCGAAATTCGGAGACGGAAATGTCTTTCTCTGTCTTTAGTTCATGATTGTACTCATTTGAGTAAATCGGGTCCTTGAAGTCGTGACTTGTTTTCATGCGCGATGGACATCCACGTATCGAACAACGCCATGTCTTTGATTTCTTGCTTTCACGGTCCTTGACGTATAAACTCCCAAGGCTGAGAATTGCCGGATTTCCCCTGTTGGTTGTTGTAATCGTTATGTCTTACTGTGCTATGGCGAAATAAGCCGTGTAGTTGAAATAAAGTTGGTATACTATTTGACGAATTGTGAGTTGTGAGCGAATGTCAGGGGTGGGAACAGGCTACATGAACAGGTTACATGATCCGTCGTGACGGCTATTCACGCGTTCACGGGACGCTCCAGTACATTTGAAAAAGAAGTCTAGTTGTTGAAGGGTTCGCTTTACCACACTTCAGTAGACTTGTGAAAGAATCCTAGTAGTTAAAAGATTCACTTTGTTTCAGGAACGTGCGTGGTTCTATGGCAAATTCTACGACAAATTTAAAAACACGTTTATCATTTGTAGAAACTGCTCATTTGCAAAGCATCTGATCTTAAACACAAGGGGAATGATCGACAAGTGTGATAACATCGTGAGGTTATAATTGAAAAATAAGATAGGTACATAATTTTAGTTCAAATTTTATTTGCATTATACATATAAATCATATACGATACCAATTTTGATGCACCAGATGCGCATTTATACAAATTATTTTTCTTCAGTGATGCTCAAACCGAAATGTTGAAATTATACATGTATTATTTATTCATACTTACATGTAAAATTAAAATTCGAAAGAAAGTTATACTGCTGTCGTGTAATTTGTGTGTGAGCAATATGTAAACCAGTGACGTCATAACTGACGATGACACTTGAAAAGAATTGGTAAACAGTGTCAAGTAAATATCGACAAAATATGAAGTATTAATATCATATATCATGGAAGAACACTGAAAATTCATCACGGTATGTTCATATCATGTCTTGGTAAGTTTATGTTGATTTCATGTGTTGACAGTTTTATTCAACAGGGAAAAACGTACCATGCCAGATCAATTTTCCTGTCACACATTGAAATAACACTGCCAAAATGTAATACTACGCTGCATATTTTCACAACTTTTAATACACTGAGTAAAGAGTAATAAACTATCGTACACTGTGATTGTTGCTTGAATCTTCAGTTAAGGGCATACGCAATGTACATTTCAAAAAAAAATACTCCAAAATTGAAGATTTCCAAAGTTAATAATAAGAGTTACAGGAAACACAAAGATCATTCAATTCCTTCAGAATCATTTAATGATAATGAAAATATAAATATAAAACAACTGACAGTATTTTTATAGTATGTACATGTGCAGTGCATTGCAATTTGGGCTGTATCTCTTCGTGGCAACACAAACAGTTTGAAGGCTAACTGGTTACTCAAGAATTCAAGTATGAATAAGTGTGCAAATTTACATTCTTCATCATCACTAAAAAGGCGAACGTAGGGACACATTGTTGTGTTAAATTGGTAATCATAATAAATGGGAAACAAACATTTACCGAGGGGGATCTGAGTGTACAGGGCACAACAAAACGACCTCCGACAAAACGAAGGTAGGGATCAGGTGCCAATCGAGGAAGTAAGACATCCTCTGCTTGGCTTTCACGTGTCACCTTTTACACGCCGGTGAGCACCTTGGAAGTACAGAGGAATATTACATTGGTTCGTTCAAACGGGATTACCGTAGTCAATCTAGTAGGAAATACAGTCCGTAACAACGGATAATGAACAAATACCAGTCAACAGTATTGACAGTTAGGATCTACTTTGTAATCCAAACAGGTCCAGTCTTTAGCGCCGTAGAATTTGCGAAATTGTTCTGATCGTACTAAAGGCCGAACGTATAGTCGTTAGTTATAAGACCTAGGCAGCATACAACTTTTTTGTTTGTAGTTGACTAGCTTTGAGTTATAAAAGTCCTCGAGTTTACGGCATAGCATGACTCCTTGTAGTGTGATCGTCAGCTCAACTGGGTGGCGAGAAGAATACATTTCACCATAAGAAGTTGATGATAGTGGTATTACATTACTGAAATTCACATAGAACAAGGGGAATTAGGGTTGACGCATTGCAAAGTTTTAAAATCATCACGTTCATTTCGGCAACCGTCTCACTCATAATAAGGTGTAAGTTTTGGCAAGTCTTTTTTCTGTTATCATTATTTTCCTTCAAAATCCAAGGTATTTTTATGGTTCAGATTATTTTCTCTCTAAAGAATTTATCTAAGGGGGGTTTTTACTTGATTTTAATATTAAGAAATGATTTTTAGAATAATATTAATATAAGTAAAGCTTTCCCCAAAGTAACTGCTAGAACATGGGTATGTACAAAACATTTGAGATGGGTTTTCTTAATTAATAGCATGTGGTGATCTCCAGCTGCACCATAAGCGTTGGGGGCTTTTTCTCATTGAGTCAGTAATCGAACATAGTCTTTTGGTAATCCCCTCGACAAACTGTCTTGGAATTGTGCATCGGGCACAATTTGTGGATCTTTTGATAGCAAACCTGTTTTTTATTTTGGGTTTTTTTTTTTATATGTACAAAGACAGAGTTCATTTCATAAGGTTATTCATGTACATGAGCAGTTGGAAAGAATTTTCTTGCTATACGTCTTCATAGAACTTGACATTTAGTGTTTTTGTTTGATTATTTCTGATAACGTTTTTTTTTTATCTCTTTATTTTATTTTTAGGCTCTCAATTAGCGATCTTTCAGTTCTTTGTTTTTTTTCTTTTGTTTTTTGATACTTTTCTTTTTGGAGATTTTTTGTTTGTACATTCTCATTTATCATTCCCTATTAAGTTTTTTAATTTTTGTCTTTTTGTAATAATTTTTCCGGTGATATTGATTTTTATCAAGGTGATTCGAGGAATGTTTTTCAAAATATGATCGATTCCTAAATCTGAGACCGTCTAATAACAAAAAATAGATGTGTTTTAAACCTATGTTATACCGTGTATTATTCAATGATGTATTGATCAATATAATAAGGTTACTTTACAACCAGCAGGTGTGGACCTGTCAAAAGAGGATTGCTACTCCTCAGAGGTTACATCGGTGTAATCCAAGGAATCCGTGTGTTTGTCCGATAGATTGTATAATTAAATTGGAATCACTGCTCTCTCTCTTCTCTCTCTCTCCTCCTCTCTCTCTTCTCTCTCTCCCTTCTGTCTCTCTTCTCTCTCTCTCTCTTCTCTCTCTCTCTCTCTCTCTCTCTTCGTCTTTGGATGTCTTTCTTGCAATTAATTTCTAGACTGCCTGAAGACAGCCGGATGGTCGTCTGATTAGGGTGATGGCAAGCAGAGTTCAAACTCGAAGTGGCAGAGGGGATGTCAATATTGGGCTTCTCAGCGTCCAGGGCATAGACGGGACAAATTTCCGTTTCCTTCTGGGAGTTGAATTTGTCGTAACTTCCACACGGATGGAGATTGTCCTGCCCCATGGTGCTAAACACAATAGATCCCCGTTTTAAAAAACGCTGGGAAGTTTTTATGTGAGATCTATGTGTGGTTTAAACCTTTTTTTTCAAGCGTTAACTGTGTTGGCCAATATATAGTTGCATGGAATTGTACAAATAATAACTTACGGGCATATTACTTTGGGGTTTTCATGTTCGTTTTTGTTGTGGTGGATGTGTGGCGTGCGTGTGGTGGTTTGTGTTTTAGCGGGCTGGGGGAGCTTGTTTGGATTTTTTTTATTGGGGGGTTGGGGGGTTAAGGTTGTTTTTTTTCTATTTTTTCAGTATGGTGTTTTTGTTTGCTTTTGTTTTGCCTTGCTTGGTTTGTTTGTTTCTTTGTTTGGGGGCAGTTTTTTGTTTATTTGTTTTTAATTGTTGATTTTTGGAGGGTGGTATTGTATTTTGTGTTGCTATGATTTTTTTTTT